>JAYRBW010027228.1:0-12349 GCA_036023295.1 Invenusta paracnida
GATAAAGAAAGGTTTTGATTTTAATTTTCTATGGATAACAAGTATTAGCGGCGGGAATAACGTGAACACCCTGTATAAAAAATTATATTGACTTAATTTTAAATTACTTTATTTTACATATATTAAAATTAAATTTTTTACATTAACCATTTAACTTATAGCATGGATCATTTGGTGTCCCAAAATAAAATGTGATAGGAGCATGGGCCATATGGCCCATATATGGTGGCCCATCAACATTATAATGATTTAACTATAAGTATAATCAAATAGGATTGCAAATATAGTATTAAATAGGAAATTCATTGTAGAAATAACTGTAGGTGATACAGTCCATTTTTATTCATATACCCATGAGTAGAGAGGCAAAAACATTCTGCTTTTTTATTATTCAGTATATTTGATGACACAAAGGAATATCCTAGATTGATTTAAATATTTTTAGTATATAGCTCATCTGCTATTGGCTTATAGTTATCTTTACCTATTCTATAATATAATTTATATAAACTATCAACATAGATATACATATATGTATAATGCTTGCATTTGGCTTTCATTATTATAAAAATAGTTAAAAAGATATCATCATCTCTTTCACAAGCAGTAATTATTCTTTTTCTGGAAGAAATATGTCAAACATTAGGACATGTTTTTATTCCAAACATATAAGTATATATTTATAATTTTTACTATTCAAACTTGCATAAGTACTATCATATTTTAAATAAATATAATTTCTCATTATTTGTTTATTTCATGAATTTCATATAAATGATTAAGTATAAATAATAAATAAATATATTTTAAGAAAGGTATTTTTTTATTCTTAACAATATAGTCTACAATTTTTATTATAAATTAGTAAAGGTAATTCAAATTATTATATACAGCCCTGCTAGCTATAAACACCATCCCACCTTGTATTCTAAAATGTTATTTATATTTTGATATCATTTCTGTAATATATATCTAAAATAATAAATAATAATACAGACATATACTCTTTATTTAGCCTGAATGATAGTGACTCATTTAGTGACAGTTGGCTTACTTATACCCTTAAATCAATGACAAAAATAGTGATTACACAACATTGCAGAAACATAGAGAAATTAGAGATTGCCTACCTAAGTGAGGATTAGTATTCCAGCCAATCAGGGTTGACCTAGCTGATACATGTTTGTTACTTTTGGTTTATATTGTTTATTAATTATCTTAAAAGCAAGAATAATTTAGTTTTAACATTATTTGGTCTGTTCCTTCTGTTCTGAGTTGTTGCACTATGCCTCATCTCAGTATAATAATAATTTCATCTAGTTAGAAATAAATAAGATTTTAACACTGCACAATAAAGTTCACTGATTAGTTCTGCAGTTATCAAGTCAGTTTAAAGTGGATAGAAGAACAATCTAATGTCTTCTGGCAAAACATCTCTGCACAAACTCTGTTGAAGATATTCCTCATGAGCAACATCCAAGAATTTTGACTGAATGTCAAGATGGAGCTTTAATAAGACTGTCATCAGGAAACCTTTGTCTGGTAGCATGTCAGCTATGGCAATGATGGAGAAATGATCATGGGGTTGTAGCTTCTGTCAGCACTGTTACAGATTGTTTATTTAAAGCTAACTTGCCTGAAAGGATAGCTAAAAGAAGAAGCCCTTAAGTTAATAAAACATCACCAAACAGCAAGATTGAATTGGGCCAATAACTATTGTCAGTGGACCACAGCAGAGTTGAGGAAAGTATTCTTTTCAGATGAAAGCCCTTTTCACCTTGTGTTGTCACACCAAAGATACTATGTTTGCAGATATGGAGGAATAGCTCTTCATCTTCTACACATAAGACCTACTGTTCACAGCTCATTAGGAAAGATCAATAAGTATCTGGAGAGGGTTCTTCCATCAAGGACCACATCCAATTGTGTGACTTGAGCATAATGTTAATGCAGAGATCTATGTGACAACTCTTCATGAACATCTCTTGCCACTCAATCTCCCTGGAAGAGAAGTTCAACTTCAACATGACAATGCTACTTGTCATACTGCCATATGCACTCTTAATTTTCTGCAGGAGAACAATGTCACTGCTTTACCATGGCCTGCCCAATCCCCAGACCTCAACCCAATTGAGAACCTCAGGTCAATCATCCAACAAAGTTGATCAGGTGAAGATCCATGGTTTCAACAGCTCTTCAAAGCTGTAACCCAAGTCTGGCATGATATTCCTCAGCAGACAATCAACAATCTGCTTGACTCTATGCCTTGAAGGATACATGATGTTATTCACACTAGAGGTGGCTCTATAAAGTACTAAACATGCTGTGATGTTCCTTCCCTCTATTCCTTTACTTTGAGAATGCAATATTGGCCCTTTTCAGGGCCACTACAATTTGATTTATACTCATTGAAATAAAATATTTTTTTAAATAAAGAGTACATGTCTGTATTATTATTATTATTATTTTAGATATATATAACAGAAATGATATAAAAATATAAATAACTTTTTAGAATACACACAGAAGGTGGGGGTGGCATTTATAGGGCTGTATAATAGGTATAAAATGATATTACATTCTTAGTTAAATACCTTTAGTTTTATAATATTTAGGTATAATATTATATAAAATATAGAAATACATATAAAATACAAAATATGCCTTACAATTAGTGTATGTTTTTCAGCTATTTCATCATTGATGAGACCACTAAATTATTGCTAATATAAGAAGGCTGGCATTTTTGTCATCAGTGTTATCAACAAATTGTTCATATTTTGATAAGTATTAAATAAGAATAAAAAATTTATATACTAAATGTACTATTCTCATAGGCGCCGCCAGGCATACGCAAAGTATGCATTTGTGTATACCTTTTTTTTCAATTGGCGCCCCTCTGAAAAAAAGTTACATTAGATAAAATGACCCAATTTAAATAATGTGACTATAATTTAGTAATGGGATACCGGTGTACCTTATCTTACCTTCATTCTGTTAAATATTAAAAGTGTCATATCGTGCCTTATACCCATTGGTTCGTCTCAGCTTCAGCCTTCCACTGGTGTGCTTCCCTAAGCCATACACCTATTCAACTGGGAACTATCCACGTTTTTGTGCAACCCACCTTACTTCATTACAGTTATACATTACACTCATGAGTAGTGCTCAGTCTGTTCAAACCCGGCGTATATATATATAATAGATGAGCAATTTTCTGGCACAAAAGGACACACATATTACACTTAATTGTATTTCATTTCCAGGGTACATTACTTATTACGTACGTAATAATAATAATATTATTTTTAATTATAATATTAATTAATTACTTACGTATTATAATATAAATTTTATAAAATGTTAAATATATAATTTCCTAATATGACTATTATAATATATATAATATATATACATTTATATACTTGTATAATATATAAATTGAAAGAAATACAGTGTTGTGCTACTAATAACCATATTTTTTTTGCTGAAATGAGAAAGTTTAATTTTCACCATTTGTAATGACTGTAAAACAAACTCATTTTAACAATCAAAATTATTGTTGAGCTACCTAATAAACGTATATTTTTTGTAGAAACAAGAAAGTTTAATATCTACCATTTGTTTTGACTTTTAATTATCATTATCAATAACATTTTATGAAGGAACCTTATCTTATCAGTGTCAAAAACATTTATCATAGAAATTAGAGTCATAATTTGTTCTATATAAGATACAGCTGAAATCAAGAGCCTATGCTGCACCACAATTAAACATTAAATATACTTTTTACATTAAAAATTCTAGTATATTTTAAGTTATTTTGTGTATAGCACCAAGAAAAGCCTTTTTATGTTATATTATATTTAAATACTTGTTACGATTAAATGTTGGTTATAATTTCATATTAATATAAGATAATGAATTGTAATTGATTTAAATATTCTTTTTATGAATTAACTCATATATTATGACTTAAATAATATGTTTATATGTTAAATAATTTACATGTTGACATTAACTTGTAAATAAAACATTCAATTCTAGTTACTATTTTCAATATAGCTATATTAATTAAAAAAAGAAAAAGTAAGAGTAATTTTTTTATAATATTAGAAGCAATAATACAATAACTTTTATACTATGTAATATGTTTAGTAGTTGAATATATATTTTAGATTATTTATATCAAATTAATTTACTATTGTGATAAATTAGAAGCTAAATTTACATAAATATAGGTTTTATTCAATATGAATTACAATTATTCAACAATATATTTAAATGTGGCTCAAAAATCAATAGTCGAATAACAAGGTACACACATTTATATAACTAGACTTCACACAAAACTAAGAAGTCAATACAACATATGTATAGTAAACAGAACTTATGCACCAATGCTAAGACGTATAATCAATTCTGAAGTTCATAATATAGGAAAAAATCGTATTAGTTTTGGGTTCATAACTGAGGTGGTCTGGGGATGGTGTTGTCTCTGAGATCGACGAAGGAACATAGAGTATTCGCTAAATGGCTGCTCGGGAAGTTTGCATTTGCAGAACATGGGGCTTGTTCAAGATTAGCTTCTAGCCAGGGCTTGCTTAACAGTTGTTGGAATTGATGCAGGATTTTGATGATATTATTATAAGGTTCGCTAGTAGCAGCCGATTGGTTCAGTGTGACTGTGAATTTCCTATCATTAAGGTGTCTCATATGCATATTATACTGCAGGTTTACTTCAATTAATTCGATTTCACCAACCAATGGATCATGCATCTGAGTGTCTCAGATATTTTGATTTTGTATAATAAATATATGTATACAGCCGGGTATAATGGGTATATAAATATTCTAAACATGTATATTGGGTGCTTTTTATATAATTTTCCATTTATAAATTACATTATTTATAATATTAATTTCTATTTTTTCTACTTAAAATGTACTACTGCATAACTAATATTGAACGATGTAAAAATCATAATATAATATGAATGTTGATTGCTTATTTTTCCTTTATAATTTTATATCATGATAAACTTAACTCTTTGTGTATGATATCCATTTGAGTAATGTATATAGATTATTTATTTATTTATAAATAGTAATATTTTGTATATAAAATGGTATAACCAGTTAAAGAATTATGACAATTTTTTTATAATTAACTGAACAATAAAGATAAATGTATTTAAACATTACACGTCAAAAGATTTCTATTTGATTATGTATTTAATTAAATATTACTCCACATATTTAGATAGATCTTTGATGTTACTCATATTATTCATTGTTATATATTCATTTTGCTGTATATATTATTTTTCATTTATTTAAATATTTTTTTGTTTTACAGCATTCGAATATGTATCTTATTTGCCCCTTCAAATGGTATTGTATTTCAACTCCTTTTACTTCCCATTTTGGATTGTTGGATCGGCATTAGCTCTGTCAATTGACGTGAGATGATATAATATATGTATATTCATATGTAACATTACTTATATTTTCTAAGTATGCATTGTTCTTAAAATATTTACCATTATACATATTTTAAATTGTTGGTTTTATGCTTTGGATAAAATTATCTATGTACTGAATACTGTTGTGGTTAGTATAATATTTTCTAATTTTACGTCAATAGTAATTTATCAAAACTAATATTGTTTAAATAAAACCATAAAATCATTAAATGAAACCTTTTTTTTATTATCTATAGATTAAATGTTAGAAATGATTTTTGTTACATGAAATATCAATATACATACATATAAATGAATAAAATAACTTTTAAATAATATTGAGCAACATTCATTTTTTTGTAATATTTCATTTGATACTTGCAATGTATAAATATAATTTTATGTACTCGAAATTCTCAATATTTTTAGTTGATAAGTTATTACTTTCTAAAAATAATATTATTTAAAAATTTCTTAGATACTTAAAACAAACTATTTAATTTATAGAACACTCAATTGACATCTACCAGTGTTTAAAAAGTAATACAACGGTAATACGCATACGCATATATATTTTCTTTACATTAAATTTAATTTTCAAATTTTTCTAATAAATATTTATTTCCCTTTACTCTATTTTTTTAAATTATTACTATAATATAAATTAATATAAAGTTATAGTAGTGAAGAAAATTCCATTATCTCACGCATAATTTTCATTAAAATATCAATTAAAAATGTTGTCTTAATTTTTAGAAATGGTACTTAGATAATTATGTTTACATTCGAGTAGGTACTTGTCATTATAAAAATAATAATTCGTGGGTGGTGGGACATTAATTCCTCACGCAGAAGCGGCTGTCTTGCGCACACTACATTAAAAATACTAGGTTGTTGACTTTATAAATGTTTTCAGTACGTTAGATTGGATGAACTCTATCGTGTTGGAAATATTGCCGTAATCACCCTATTTGGAATACTGGAAATAGTTCGACTCTACATCGGATATTTGGGAAACCTCACAGAAAAGGTACTTTAAATAGTTTGTTATTATTACTTACTTTTGTATAATAAAAAAAGGACACTCAAATGTACATTATAGGTACCAGAATTGGCTGGTTCATGGCTGCTCACTCTGCTTATTCAATTGCCCATTATATGCTTCCTTCTCTTCAACACGGAAATGATCTTGTCGCCGTTTGAACGCGCAATTCATGTGATAATGTTCACATTCGTCGTTGTCGAGATAATTTTGGGCTATATCGCGATACGCATTCTGGTCAATCATCAGGCGCTTAAGTTTCATGCAAAAATGGAGTACGATGGAATTGAAACTATGCATGATAATCACGAAGTTCGATTCCGATCGCCTGCAGTAAATAATGTAAATGATCGATATGTGGCATAATAATATTCATTAAAAATTAAAAACACTTAGCGAATATTGGTGTTTGTGTTATTATTACCGAACCATCACAATCATGTTATTAAACAACTACTAAATATCCTAAATTAATGAACTAAATTGCTATTATATTCCAAGTAATAACTTATAATGTAATAGAAATTAAATATTGCATGGTTCATTTTATATGAAAACTTTCGTTGGAGTATTTTCTTTTTTAACCGAATTGTCTCGCTGTTTTAAATACATTATATTTATATGTTGATTTATTAAATCAAAATTTGTTTGTACATATATAAAATATTTTTACGTTAACACAGTCAGTTAATCTTCTCTCTTAAAAATTATTGATTATTTACCATTTATATCTTATAGATATGATAATATATTTTAATTTCTCATTTTAAGCTATATTATTGTGCACCGAATTTCCATTTGTATATTTTTTAAATGAATCTTTTATCATGCACATGTTCGCATGTTATTATTAGTAATATTTTTGTTACGTGTTAGTTTTTTTATATATACATATATTACAATTTGTTTATTCTACAAATTACTCTGTGTTATTACCATTATTTATGTATAGTATTATGTACAGTTTATTGAATGAATCTTAAACTTTTAAGGAAAAATTAGTGAACAATTTTGTATTATTAATGTAGTTATCGACATCCTATATTTTTGTTTTAGTCAAATGTTACCACGTACTTTGATTACTTATTTATTATATAGTATGTTTATATAAAATTAATGTATATTTATCTTTTGATCATATCATTATCATAAGCATGCCTGCTTGCATTCAAATTTTAATATTTTAATATAATTTCTTAAGGAATAAATAGATTTACATATTTATAATGCTATATCGTCGTTTGATTTATATATGCTTTTTTCTTAGTTATTGGTAATATTTTTTAATTTGAAATAATTATTCCTTTTGTTATATAGGGGCTTATGTATTTCCTTAAAAAAATTCTAAATGGATTTTTGATAAGATTGTATACACTATAAATGAACTCATTTAAGTAATAAATACACTCATAACAAATTAATCGTAGAATTTAATACTATTTGTACATATTTATAACTTTACAATAAAAAACAAATGAAAATTTTATTGTTAACATTCATTATGAAAATTAGTATCAAAATATAGTAGGTATTTGTAAGTATGTTACGACGTCTACAAAATGGGCCAAAAATACCCTGAATATAAATTTGCTTATTTCTTAGTTTTTAACTTGATGTATTATCCGTGGGCCCACTTAAGTAGTATCTAAAACTGATTAATGTGCATTAGTAGTATTATATAAACTTAAAATCAAAAAGTAGCAAACGTAAATGTTCAGAGATTTAAAAATATAGTTAATCATTCGTTTATGCAGGGCTTCCAAAACCCCTCGGTTGTAAAACTATTGTTGATGATTGGTGCATCCTGTTACATTATCTCTTGTTGTAACTTACATATGGCGTAATCCTGCGAATTCTCCTTTTCGATAAATTCTGAAACTCTGTTGAAGAAAAGTAAATGTGCTCCTTATATGTTATAAAACATCAAGAGTTTAACTGTAACAGTTTTTAGATTTTCTGATTTTTCTATAACTTCCTGGATACAGCAAGTGTTAGTGAGACCTTTATCTATCAAATGTTAAAAGAGAAATGTTTGTAACAGTTCCCGTTATTGTTTAGCAATTACTTGCAGTTTTCAATAAATAAATTTGCGATTTCTTGAATATTAAATTTTATAGAATTATACTATGTTTTATTGTTTTTAAGACAAATAATTAAAAATAATATGATACAAATGGAATATTAAATTTATTGTATGAGTAAATAATAAATGTCTATATGATTAATTAATTTGCATGAAAATAAAATAATAAAAACGAGTTAATATACTTTAGTTTTAAGTTCTATGATCCTTTATCATTGAATAATTTATAAAAAACTATACAAGTTATTAAAATTTGGTAATATGTTAATAGTATATATTATTTTTAAAATGGCATAAAATTACATTTCCATATATTTCAATTGTAAATTTACAAAATATACACAGGATAGCTATGACGATTTTTTTCCTTTTGGAACGTCGCATTGTAATAGTAAGAATTTACCTTTGAATCAAATAATTTTATTGGCACTTAATGTGATCGGAATAATCATAAGATAATATATTACATACCCTATGTACAGAAATACGTAAGTTATACTCGTATATACAGGTTTAATAAATTATCACAATGAAAATAAGTATATTTATGGAAATAGACTCATTTTCGATAATATATATATCTACATAGAAAGCCTTTTTATTCTAAAATATAATTTTGGGAAATATATTTTGTCTTATTGAGAGACAACCACTAATAAGATTAACTTCATTTATAAATATCAAGCTTTAAACAATAAATTTATTCGTTCTGTCAATATCAATTTCTGTTTTAAACGGAATTATCACACAGATAATAATGACAATAGTGATGGTACAACATAGTATTGTTTAAAATTTTATTAATTGACAATATTATCCATTTAATGTTAACATTTACAATTTCTCACATCAATCACAATATTATACATTATCTCTGCTACAAACTTTAAAATATTATGCACTTTTTTATTATGCAAATATAGTAGTACTATTACATGCAATGTTTCAGTGATAATAAAAATGTTTGTACAAGAGGCTACTGCTTAATTGATGGAACTCTGTCTGTTGGGATAATTAGCCCGACACTTGCTGTCAAACCCTTGCTGCTGCCCGATAATGCACACAGCAGAGTAGAAAATTTTGCGCCTTCTCATCAAAGCTAAGTTTTCCAGAAATATGCTTTAAACACCAACGACCACAATAGTGCTTGCCGTTAAACATTTTGGTGATTTGCTGGATACACCACTGGAGATTTTGTCGACAGTCAAAAGCTTGCATGTTCTCTTGGAGCATGGGATCATACATGACAGCTGATTCAGTACAGCGAATTGTTGGACAGGCCAAAAGAGCTGCAACTGTGACCAAATAGGGTAGAAGACTTTGTGGAGAATCTGAAATAAAGCAATGGAAAAAATCATTACACAAAAATATTTAAATACGTTTAATAAAATTAACTATATATTTATATACAATGTTTACACGGCATAATTAAGCATTGATCTTGTATGACCTTGCAAACATATTCGACTTTTTTGTAATACATACATATAAGGCCATTTCACCAACGGTTTGGTTTAGTTCTAACCAGAATCTAAAACGAATAACATGGACCCTCACTCTATGCTAAAAGCTTTAAAAAGTGGCAAATATTTTGTTGGCAATTGAAGTTACTCCGCCAAGTTAACATGGTGTTGTGTGCCGTCTTTAAATAATAGAAATTTTTAATTTTGTTAATAAACTTTCAATGTATGAAATTTTTTTGCTTCGCATATTTTTCTTGTTAAACATGTAAAATTATATTTTCTTTCTTTTTTAGCTATTAAGATGCTATTTAGTATGTATTTGAAATGGTAATGAATATAAATTGTCCAAAATTAAAGTATTTTTATGGTGTAATATTATTTATAGCTATTTTTCATATAAGCTCCTATCCTTTTAATTGAAAACTTCTACCAAGTTAGTATTTTATAAATTCTATCGTTAATTACATATTTTTTAGAATGAGGGTTCTTGTCATTTGCTCTAGATTCTTTGGTTCAAACCGTCTCTGTCTCGGTTTTAATTGAAATTGCCACGGTTTGGATAAGGAGTAAATAAGTGACAAATCAAATCAGACAGAAAAAATAAGTTTCTAAACCAGGCCAGATTTATGAAATACATTTTTAAACCACCAAAATTGCGGAGGCGTCCAAAATTTCTAGAGATTTTGAATTTAAATCATCAGTCAAACCGGTTTTGATGACAGGAATACAAATTTTATTGAGAATTTTATCCTTTACAAGAAAAAGTTTTTCACGGGTATAGGTACACTCGTTTAAAATTTCTAAACCATATTTGATTTCATAAAGTCGGTTTGGATTACTTCGCAAAATCACATAAATAAGACATAGATTTTATACTCGTACATCTAAGGTATACAGGTGTAAAAAAGTGATAAAAAATGTTCAATTTAAATAATTTTATTTTCATTTTGCATATTATGCGATAGGTAACATGTATTATGGACATAATACACTACAATTAAATAACTCTTTATTACAAATAACTACCATTCACATTCAAAGTGTTCGAATGCCCGTGTTTGATGCACTTTCTGAGATGTAATGGAGCTGTGCAGCCAAAATGCATTTCACACCAAACCACAATGCCATGTTGTTAACCTCTTTTTCTAATGTAACATGGGGATTGTCGATTGAGTGCTAATTGATGTCCCTTTAATTTAAACATCGTCTCATCTGACCATAAAATGTTATTATCAAATGCTAGGTGAATTTCCAAATCTTGCAAAAATTGCTCACATAACTGAAGTCGGTGGTCTATGTCTTCTTCCTGAATGGCATGGATGAAGCGAGGAATGCATGGCCTATAGCCCAAGAGACTCAATGACATTATAACAGTGTCTAACCTCATAATCTCCCTCTGCTTTAATTTTTAAAGATAACCTGCGCGTAGAAGAAGGTTTATAATCTGGAACGTGTGCCATTATGGATGCATTAAATGCCGGTTTTTTGATTGCGGATGGCATACCTACATGATTTTGATGCATCCAAAACGATGCTTGTTTCTTCAAATTTATTCACTAATCTAAGGATGTTGAAAGAATGAGGTGCTCGACGATTGTATTCATCAGCAATGTATTTTGCAGTATTACCTACTAGCATTACCAGTTTAATAAAATTAGCGAATCCCACAAATTCTTTTTTCTTTTTATAAAAATAAAACCATTACTGCTGATCAATCCGTTTGATCAATAATATGTTTCTAGTTATTAGCTTCCAAACTTCTTGTAAATTTAGATTTAACTAATCAGATTTAAATTAAATTATTTAAAAATCCGAAATAATTTTTTTAGATTTAGCATACCTACATGTTTTTTTAGATTTAGCATCATGTTCGTAAAAACGAACATGATATTTAATATAATTTTTCATTTAAAAAAACTTGATAATTTTACTTATGATCTATTGTGTCTCTTATAAACATTCAAATATGCAATTTTAATATGAAATTGTTTTGCTGGGTAATCTTTTTTAAGGAGCGCTTAATTAAAAAAAAACATTTTTGTTATTTACAAACACGTTTTATTCAACACCCAATACTTTCTAAAACATTAATCATGTAAGTACTTTTTTACTACTATAATAATGTACACATATTGTTATTTTATTGTACGTATGACCAAAATATTCCTACTTCTTCAGTTTTAAATTTATTGATATTCATCTATGTTCATTTTTTTAAGCATTGGCGTAATATACAGTATTTGAAAATTATTTGTATCAAAATTGATAGTTTATATTTACTCTTATAAAAATAGTA
>JAYRBW010027239.1:0-12347 GCA_036023295.1 Invenusta paracnida
TGTAATTACATAACGTATAAAATATGTATAATTGTAATTACATAACGTATAAAATATGTATAATTGTAATTACATAACGTATAAAATATGTATAATTGTAATTACATAATGTATAAAAATACGTTCGACGGAACTCTAAATATAACAATCTTAATCAGTTCTTGTTCAGCTTTTCTAAAAGCTTTACTATTAGCTGGGCACTTGGCTCAACATCTAGTTCTAGCAAGACCCGAACAAACGCCCTGTATGTGTTGAGCACCCGTCTTGGCACGGCAATGTTAAACACGTGAAAGATGGAAAAATAAATCACTATTGCCCGTAGTGTGTCAGTTTTTTCAATTAGCTCGCGCCCATCAAGCCAGACTGAGACGTGGGAGTAAGGAAGCTGGTATTCCCCAACAATGTAAGGGTCTCCTGATGAAGATGCAACCTGATAAAGAAGATATTTATAAATAAAATAATGTAAAGTTAATTGGTTATACTACTAATAGATACGATGTTTAGAAATCATATTAAAATCACAGGTATGACAGTATCTTTACTGATCAATTCAAAAAAGTATTAGAAACTTATGAAATTGATAATACAAGGCAACTACTATGAATGTACTGTATTATTAAATTTAAAAAAAAACAATAGAAATTTCCGTACAATATCTATTTTATATAGTAGATATTATATACGTATTTGAAAATAAAGTTAGACAGTTTAAACTATTAGTATACATCAGGGTGAGTGTACACGTATATAGGATATAAATTTATATAAATAAAAAATAATTTAATATAATTAGGTATTAAATATTTAAAAACATAATTATTTAATACTATTGTAAACTATTTATTGAATGGACATAAAATTCCGCCAGTACAAATTTCATTCAATTAACGTCATAACATTTAAGGAGCTCATTAACTAGTACTAGTAATAATAGAAATCAGATGATTGTTGACTCAATATCATGTACCTGAACAGTGAACATAGTCATCTCTGAGTTTAATATACCAGCAATAATTATATGTTGATTCAACATTGGGTGTGTGTCAGTATAGAATATGTCAGTATGTAAACTCCTTTGAAATGACGAAATAAAAATACTTCAGTTCTAATATTATAATTATAGAAATTCAGCAGCTTATAATATTATAAAACTTAATAAATCAACAAAACTTTACGGATAGCAACCATTCTCAATTCATACTGGTCAAATAGATAATTGATAGAGATATAAAAAAAATATCAGTCTAAATACAATGATAAAGAATACATAGTAAAATTACCTCTTGTGTAACAAATACACTTTTAATCTGTTCCTTCTGTGAGTTGAAAAGAGCAGCCATGGAAGTCATAAAGAGAAGATCTGAAAATGTATACCGCACATGATACGCTTTAAAGAAAAAATACCTACTCTTTTAAAAAATAGTATTGAAAGATGAAGGAAACTTTTTTTTGTAAATGCCGTTTTATTTCATCAATTCAAGTTCTATTGATGAATAATTTTTCTATCAAACGAACTAGTTTTATTATAAAATATTTATTGAAAATATTCGCAATGTTCAGTTTAATGTTGTTTGATAGCACATCTAATGATGAGAATTGTAAAAACGTTATTTCTTAATAAAAAACAATCTTACACCCAGAAAAAATATTCATCAGAAAAAAGTTATGGTGTTTTGGTAAAAAAAAATTTTTATTGATAAATTCTATATTAATACATATGGGAAAATTAGAACCTACAAATAACTTTGGTGTGTTCTCCAAATAACCGATCTCACAAGATCTGGAATTTGAAAATATTTGATCCAGATCACGTGATTTTTCAATCCAGATCAACATATAACATTATTCAAAATTAAATTGAGTCTGATCTTCAAATTTGATATGTAGCATCTATTAAATATTCTTTATCAATTCCAACAATTCCTTCGCATCTAATAAGCACTCCTAATAATACATTCCAAGTAACTAAAATGCTAAAAAACGATAAATGAAAAAAAAATCGATATTTAATTTAAGAAATCGATTAAACTAGTTTGTTTTATATTTTTCAATTAGTTTTTGTTGAAACGATTTACTTTGTATTATTGATCATAATTCTCAAATTTAAAAGCCCTTTAAATCACTGATAATTGAAAAAATATCATTTCTTTTACTAGTCAACAATTATTTGTTTAATTTTTTCTTTATATTCCCACAATACGTTATCCAAGCCATATCCCTAGATAGTGAAATTAAAAAAAAAAAAAATATTATCATACGCCAAATTGGCAAACATAGAAAGCTTACAGCTATGCTGATTTTCTGGAATAGTATCCAACTGGGATTTGTAAGAG
Organism: Invenusta paracnida; assembly: GCA_036023295.1. Lineage (NCBI taxonomy): Eukaryota > Metazoa > Platyhelminthes > Proseriata > Coelogynoporidae > Invenusta > Invenusta paracnida. The sequence continues at coordinate 2,334 of JAYRBW010027239.1, forward strand.
GACAATACAGGCTTGGGACAGAAGCATGTAACAAGCGATTGCCCAATCTTTCCAACCCTCCGCAACAGCTTTTCCTCCACATCTAAACCGATAATTGTCGAATATTCATCCAATATCTAAACAGAAACAATGTAATAAGCATATTCTCCCAAATATCACGATTAACCACCCTTGTACGTTCATTAAAATATTTATAAATGTCTAAAATTAGTTATAGCTGTAATATCGTCTACTTATTTTTTTTAATGCGTTTAATAATAATAATAATAAAATTAATTGATATAATAGTCATTAAATATTACCTATTGTGAACTATCTATAAACGAAACCAAACCAAAAATATCACCAGTACAAATTTCATTCAATTGACGTCATAACATTTAAGAAGCTCATTAACTAGTACAATAGAATTCAGATGATTGTCGACTCATTATCATGTACATAGTGTCATAAAATGAGTTTAATAATTAGTTTCATGGAAATGTCAATACAATATTTACACATTCGAAAGAATTAAAATTATAATGGCGTAGCTTATATTCACACCTTCAAATTCAAATATTTAATTGTATAGAAATTAGAAGCTTTTATTATTGAACGAATAATATTTTTTCCAAAAGTAACTATTCTTAGTTTAACTACGTCTTTCTGTAGAATCTTAAGTTTTAATTATTAAAATAGCATTTTCTCTTTACTTACTTGAGTATCATCATTAAGGAACGGATATCTATCCAGAACTTGTTTGGATGATGTCGAGTTCAACACAAACTCTCTTCTTGTGGCAAAAGTCTGTACAATCGCGGTGTGAAGTGCTTCTGACGCCTGATTCTTTATAATCACTATGGTAGTGCAGCTGGCTAACATTGTTTACGGATATGGGTATAGTCAGTTTGTAGCCAGGGAGTTGTGATGCTGACGACTTATTTTTTTGTAATACAAATGTACATGACATATTTATTGCTAATACTTTTCTGACAGTTTTTTTTTCAGGGGGAATATAATGCTAATAAAGTAAAACGATCAGGATTCATCTTTATTTACTGTTAGACAACTTATGGTTGCTCGACAAGGTGCACCAAACCATTATCAAATAAGCCATAGTCGACATCATATCTATATTACTAAATCCTGGAGATGTGTTTGTTACCGTAAAGTTTTTATTAACAATAAAATTTACAAAGTATTTGTTCGCTCAGTCCACTCAAATAGTCAACGGGTGTTGACAATTTTTTGAAAATTTGACTGTACAAAAGTAAATGATAGAAGGTTGGTACCTTTGTGTTTATCGGAATATTATTTTTGTCCTCAAATACCTAGATGTATGCACGAAAATTACAAAAATGCGACAGCTATTGATTTCATCACAAAATATACTTCTTACTTAAAATGAAATAGGTATTGTTTACCTTTTTAGGGGGCTCGTTTTCTAAGTCTTGTGCAACAGCTGATCTTTTCTTAGGTACTTGTAGGTACTCGTTTCCTCTTAGCATGTTACGAAATTTCATGCTCAATGCAGTTGACCAATAATTCTGTAATAATAATAAAAACAAATACTTATTATAAAATTATCAACTAAAATTTAATATAACCATGTATAACAATTTTCTCTGATACATTACCATTTTTATTGATTTTTCATAAGTCTAATATATATACATACATATATTAATATAGCACACATTTATTTATATTTAACATTAAAGTTAAATATACTCTAATTATAATATCTGAAATATGGATACATTTGGAATGTTCTCATACTGGAACAATGGCATTAAATGAGTTAAGGAGGGGCAGCTCATTTGTTTAAAAAAAGATAATATCTGAATATCTTTTAGTACATTTGTAACCACAACGATTTTTTAAAGTTAACTAAAGTGGATAATTCTAACATACCAATGAATTCATCCCTGGAATACCCGTAGCGGAAAGAGAAGGGACCTGTTGCAGCAATGAAAATATTGCTCTTCTGTAGTTGGAGGGAGTAGGGTATCTAAAACATATAATAAACAATTATATTACTATTGTGTCTATGAAACTATATACATTTAGCTAAACTCAATTATAAGTAGTGATAGTAACGTCGGAGAGAGAGCCAAAGAAAGGAGGTTTTTTTTAATTCACAAAGAGTTAAGCCCTACTTACACGGACAGCCCAGGGCTGCGCAACAGTCTGTCGAATAGCGCTGTTGTTCAACTTACACGAGCAGCCAGAAGCTGTTTGTGTAAATCGCAGAACAGTCTCACTGTCGGCTGTCAAGAAAAGTTTGACATTGCCATACTTTTGACAACAGCAAACCAATCAAAGCACAGATTAATTTAATAATTTTTAAAAGTTGATTTAGTAAAATAATGTGTATAATTATTAATAACAAAATATATATTATCGTTAATATGATTCCTTTAAATTGTAATGTAAATCTTATATTCAACGAATAATTATAGAATACAAAGAATATGTTATCTTATATTTTCTAAATTCTAACTAAGGTTCCTCATAGGAATAAATAATGTCCGTTAAATATTAATTGAAAAAAAAAAAAATTATCTACCTGAATATTATTGATGTATCTTTTTGGATGATATCTATGTAAATTAACAAACTCAAATATTATACAACGTCATCATGCTTTATTTTAATATTTAAACTAATAATTCTACATTAATATAAATAAACGAAAATAATATTTCTAAATATTTATATTTAAGTCTTAAGTCCTATTACACTAGCATATAAGTTGGGCAAATTGGTTGGTGATAAGTGTTTGCATGTAAAAACTCATGCCGATATAAATGTTTTTCATCTAAAAAGTCATGCCGTGTAAGTGGGGCTTCATGTTATTTTTTTACGGAATATGTAAAACTATTTCATTAATAGAAATAAATAATTTTTTGAAAATATTCATCAGGAAGTTAAAAAAATTATGTGATAATATTAATTGAAATATCATCTCACAAAATCAAGTAATTTTAATACAACATAGCAACTTAAAATACTTACGGAGTGGCTATAAACAAGTTGTCGTATAATAGCTGAAGAATGTGTGTCTTAGCAGCCCTCGTGATACTAGTCAGTGTAAACTTAGGATCCATAATTTCCTTTTTCACCCGACTTTGCAGTCCCGTTAAATTGACAGTGAAAGCACTAAGAGACCTAAAAAACATAATGTATGTCATGCAATAAACAAGCTACTAAAATATATATTAGACAATAACTGTTTTAATATAAGGACTTATACAGGATAAAATAAATAAATTAATCTTATAGGCTAATTATATGCAACAGTATATTAGAATTAAGTTATTTTCATAGAATACTATGCTATCAGGAAATAATATGCAAATTTACATATTTTGTCTATAACAATGCATATGTTTTAAGTTAATAAAAATTTACTAAGCATCAATATGCATTCTAAAATTATTTTGCATTGTTGGGTATAAACAGCACTACTATGTCTATAAAACCCCCTTTTATACGGGCATCCAGAAGGCCATCCATAATGCCAGATGTCATGACATCCTGCATCGTTGATGGCCATTCGGGATTCTCGTGTAAAAGTGAATTAGATGCTGCCAGCATCCAAATAGTTTCATTGGTTGATTCAAATTGAGTAGCATAATTTGAATTGCATCTAAATTAATTATTGAAACCTTATTTGTTAATTTTAATTGTTTAAACACTAAAATTGTTTCTCAAATGAGTAGGTAACTATTATTTTAAACTATTATACAACCAGAAAATGTATTACCGAATTTAAGTGGCTTATTTTTCAAAATAAATAAAGCAACAAAGAAAACAATTATTTTATATGTATTTCAATATAGGAGTATATATAGTATATTATATGTAATACTATGATAAATTACTGATTAAAAGCTACTTAAATTAGAAAATTTTAAAATAAAGACCACATATAAAAGTATTTTTAATTAGTAAATGCAGCACTTTCTGTTCAGTACACCATTAATAAAAATAAACACTTTGCTGAAAGAGGAGTCATCGATTCATCTAAGGAAGGCGTTTGTCGAAGTGGAGTTGTAAGAGCAGGTGAAGCAGACATAAGAGGAGTCATTGATTCTTTTAAAGAAGTCGATTGTCGAAGTGGAGTCAATAGACCAAGTGGAGTTGTAAGAGCAGATGAAGCAGATGTAAGAGTCATTGGTTCATTTAATTGAGTCATTTGTCGAAGTGGAGTCAAAAGATCAGGTGGAGTTGTAAGAGCAGGTGAAGCAGACGCAAGAGTCATTGATTTATCCAGGGATCAGAATGGCAAACTAAAAAATCCGCGGAAAATCTAATAGGGCCCATGTGACCAATATAAAAAAATCAAAAATATTAAAAATTACCTTTTAGAGTTTAGTGACAAAATATTTACATAGTAATAGTATAGATATTTACAATGGCGATAACACAATGTTATATAGTATAGATGGTGTTAGCTACAAATATTTTTTTGTTAATCGTTATAGGTACTAAAAGTTACAAAAATTACATACATTTCGTGATAAATGTACTAAATGTAGAAAATTAGGTGTTTTTTCAAAATATTAATAGTATGCATGTTCGAAAAGTCAATTAATATGTCTGACATACATAGAGATTACAGACTTGGCAACTGAATGTGAAAAATGTAGTATTGACGTAAATATGGAATACATAGACAACAGCTAATGCAATCTCTGTCGTTTTGCGACCATTTCAAGGAGTTTCTCTTCTCTTTTCCTTTTCATGACTCGCTGATGTGCAATACGTGAAAGTTTCTCGGCCTCTTTTCGTAGCTTCACTTGTTTGGCTCTACTTTCCGCAATGGATTTGTGTCGACGATAAGTGGCATTTCTCTTTACTTTTTCAAGTCGTATGTTTTCTTGCTCTTTTTTGTATTCTTTAGCTGAATTAGCAATATTGTGAACCAATCGGTAATCAATTTTGTCATGAAGAATATCTGTTTTTTTGAAAAGTTGGAGAGATGTACTGTTTCTCGATTTCAAAGCATATTTGATCGTTTGAAGAGCACTGTATGTTGTCACTTTCATATTGGTGGAGCGGATGTCAATAATGTCACCCATTGTGTTAAAAGATGACTCAACAAGAGGACCATGGAAGCAACTGAAACATATTTGAGCTAATTTCGATAAAGCTGGATATTTTTTGCTAACGATAACTTCCGACCACCAACTATCAGCGTCTTGATTTAGAGCTAGAGGAGGTATAGTTGCATCCACCTGAAATCGTAGCAATTCAAAATGAAAATGTTCTTTGTCGTCATTAGATAACAGAGATGTGGTCTGATCTACTAACAGTAGAAGTGCCTTGCTTGTGATGGTGTGACCACGCGCTTTTGGATCCATCGCCGAGAGATTTTTCAACAGACAGTTGTTTAAAGGTAGACGTTTTTGCATATGTATGGCACAGTTGGTATAAGCAGAAAGGGCTAACTTTTTAAAATGCATAACGGTTTGATCAGTTGATGAGCTGTCACGAATAATTGAACTAGCTCCTGCTCCATAATACAAATCGTTCAGTGAGAGAAATTTACCATCATTCAGCTGTTCTAGATCAATAGAAGTCAAGGACTTAAGTTTGCCAACAAGATGTTCCGGTTTAATAAAACAGGCAAGAAAATTCATAAAGATTTGTTGTTGCTGGTCATGAAGAATGTGTATTTGAGGTTTCCGTGATTGAAACAAGCATACATATTCTTTTAATAAGGCTAATGCTGAGATGTAAAATTGCATAATGAGCATTGTTTTTTTATTTTCGATAATCAATTTTTGACAAATCCTGATCTTTCTGTTTGTTCCATCATCCGTTAATTTCTTTTTTCGTAGTTCTGCCATGATGTGATGTAAACGTCGAATGCCGCTTGATGAAACATCTCGCTTTCGAAAAATATTGTCTACCATTTCTTTGTAGAGCTCCTGATCAATGTTTTGCAGAAAAGAATAATAAAATACATAAAAAGCATCAGACATTGGAAAGTTAGTGTGGCATGTATCATAGCTAGACAACCAACGGTGATGAAGAAATCTTTGAGGCATAGTAAATGTGATTCCTAAAATAGTGCATATTTCTTCTAAAAACATTCGTAAATCAGGTGACCATTTGATATCATTAAATAAATCAGACTGTAAATATTCCACATAATTTTCGAAAGGTTTTGCAAATTGCTTGCAGGAATTATGTAGATGATGACATGAGTCACCGTCGATGTCCAATAAATGGGGAGCCTTCTCATCACGAATTCGCTTTTCTAATCCAGATTTGCTACCTCGCATAACAGCGCAAGAATCCATTAATATAGACACTAGATTAGACCAGGGTATGTTATGTTTAGCAAAAAGTTCTACGAATGTATTAAATAAATTAAATGAGTCAACCTTGATAACCTCTACCGATTCTAAATGTTCAACAACAAAACACTGCTGCTTTTCAGAATAATAACTAACCAAAACGGCAAGAACTTTCTTATAACTGTTGTTTGTACTTTCGTCAATGTTCAGAGAAAATGGTACAGTACGTATGGAAGATAATGTTTCATCAGTAAAAGTCTTAGCCAAACCAAAACGAATCTTGTAGGAGGTGGTGCTTTGCTCAACGTTCACATGATTGAGGGCTTTGGGGTCTTTTGCCAGTTCTCGAGCAGTATCCAACATCACTTTAGCCATCTTCATGGGTAGCGAATGTTCAGCCACAACAGATAACAGCAATGCCTGTAGTTAGAAAAAGACCAATAGATATCTTAAATTCAAAGAAATTTAAGTTATCATGTAAAATGAATTATATATGAAACAATAAAGAATTCTTAAAGATGAATATGAAATAATATAAATATATCTACAGTGAAATTGTATTGACCTTAATTAAATATTTTCGATATCTACATATTCCTCCTCTGCCCCTTAATCCTTCAATCCGTATATTGTACCATTGAATAACTATTTTATACTTAATTTATTGTGTACAAAGAAAAATTATACCTAGCAAACAAAAGATGTTGGTAAACATGCAAATTAAGAAATCCGTACCTCAGAATGAGCTTTTCTATTCATAACCGATGTAATTGGCGTAGATGTTGATGGCAGATGTGTATTTGTAAGGCTGGAGGCTTCTGAAGAACCTAAGGAATAGTTGGAAAGTCGAAGAGCAATATATTCCGAATGCGTTTTACTGAGAGCATGTTCCTTCAATGCGATTATACCTCGAGAGCCATAATTAATTAAAACATTGCAATATGTACATTGAGCTTTGCCAGGCATATTACACTTTTGAATATATGCCCCCAATTTTTCTGATATGATCTCAACTGAATTTTTTACTTTCAAAGGAACATCAACTGTTTGTTCCAACCATGCCCAACGAAATTTATTTTTGATATCTTTGTCTGTTTCACACGTGAGAGTAGACGTTGATGTTGTAGATAGAGGCTTGCCTGTTGATACATTTGACTTTGAAGAAGGTGGAGCCTTTGATGTTGTTGAAGAAGGTAGAGCTGTGGATTTTAATGCTGCTAGTGCTGTTGAAGAAGGTGGAGCTGTTGATGCTGCTGATGTTGTTGAAGAAGGTGGCGCTGTTGATGCTGCTGATGTTGTTGAAGAAGGTGGCGCTGTTGATGCTGCTGATGTTGTTGAAGAAGGTTGCGCTGTTGATGCTGCTGGTGTTGTTGAAAAAGGTGGAGCTGTTGATGTTGTTGAAGAAGGTGGAGCTGTTGATGTTGATGCTAGTGTTGTTATTGGAGGAGATGAAGCTGTGGATTTTACTGTAAAAACAAGAAAATAATACAAAGTTCAATTGTCATATAAGCTTAAAGAATAATATAGTTCAAAATTAATTATGCCATAGTATTAAACGTTTCCAAATATCAAACAAAACAAGATTGATATCATAATATCAGAAGAGTACATGAGCACTCTTTTGCCAACAGTACAATTAGACAACACTTGGCTGCACATGGGAAAGATGATACTACAGATATTGATTAAATCACTGTTATGTTTCTGTATTCTCGCTAAAGGTTCATCTAAGTATGACCTAATAATAAAATAAGCTATTCTTATTGGACTACATGAGCCGGAGTTGAACTCACAAACTGATTCTGTTAAACTATTATTGTTGTAACATTCTGATTTTGCCCTCAGTACTATAATTTTGTATATATATCTGTATTAATTGTTTTATGTTATATCATTTGTTGCCTGATGATGGTTAAAGAAAAACCAAAACGTTGTAAGAAATCTCTGTTTTGAATATTTATCTTTAAATCTTATAACAACAATTGTCTATATAAAAATAAGATTACCCAAACATATTTACATGATAATAGTCACACTGTAAATAAAAAAAACGTACTGAAATAGTCAATGCGTCTACATTGCGCTGCACTTTTTTCCCGTTCTCGCTTTTGTTTTTCTATACGTTTTTGGTGACCCGTCTTTGTCATTTTCTGAAAAGTATAAACAAATTGAAATTGAAAATGGCAAAAAACATATATACAAATATAATGGGCCCCCTTGTCAACTATGTATATATAATGGGCTGTTTCAAACAAAATTATACATATTAGACCCTTGTCAACGATATATGAAGTGTCTTTAAAAATAGTTTATAAATCAAAACACATACATACATTTTTAAATGAACATAAAGGGCCCTTTAAAAATAAAGTTCATTAATCAAAACACATACATACATTTTTAAACGAACATAAAGGGCCCTCGTCAACGATATATATAAAGGGACCTTAAAAAATAAAGTTCTTTAATCGAAACACATGCATACATTTGTAAACAAACATAAAGGGCCCTCGTCAACGATATATATAAAGGGCCCTTTAAAAATAAAGTTTATAAATCAAAACGCATACATACATTTTTAAACGAACATATAGGGCCCTCGTCAACGATATATAAAGGGCCCTTTAAAACAAAAACATAGTCTATATAAACCAAAACATACAGAAGAATATTAGAAACGTATAAAATAATAAATATCAAAAAAATAGTCTGAGATAAAAAAGGTATTTATTAAAAAAAATATAAACACAAACATGTACATGTTTAACATACAAATAATGCAAAGAAAATAATGTGTTCCATTGTTTCTATTTAAATCGTGTTTGCTGTTCATCATGCGTCTGTATTTTATAGTTGGACATCTGCTCTATAAAATAAAATAAAAATGGAAATATATTGAACCCCCCCCCCTCTACCCCCCAATATTTTAGTCCATATTTAAAAGAAGTACGAAAATGACCTTTTCAGCTTAAAATCCGCGGATCCGCGGAAAATTCTAATCCCTGCTTTCAGTTTGGCTTTGTCAACCCCAAATTTTATTTTTAATAATTATTTATTTTGAATTTAATTTATTGTTTTTATTAATTATTTCATAATATAACTTGTTTTAGTTTTACTCAAAATGAATACCATTTGTGTCTTAAGACAAATTTATATATGTCAAAGAGGCAATTGTGGAATTCTTGACTGTAAATTAAATTTTTTTCAGAAAAAAATAAATTGTAAAAAATATATATATTTTTAATTCATATATCATAATACTATTGTAAAGGATAGTGAGATGCTTGATAATTGTGATATGGTTGCAGCCACCAGCTTTTAGTAGTATATAGGGGTTACTTGTTGGATGTCAAAAAAACAAAAATAAATGTAATTAACAAGTAACCCTTGTACAGTACTACTAAAAAGCAACCACACCACGATTATCAAACATCTCACAATCCTTTACAATAATTAGTATTACAATATATAAATTAAATTACATTTATTTTTTGTTTTATTTACATTTTATTTATTTTCCTAAAAAAAATTAATTTATGGCCAAGAACTCAACAATTGCCAACTAAGATTATGAACAATTATTTTCTAATTTAATAACTGACAAAGAAGCACCTATTCTGTTCTCTAAACAGAATGGTCTTCTCCTCAAATAAGTTACCAATATCCTGTTATTGTAACATGCTGTGCATATTTGGTATTAAACATGTTTAAATTAAATTGA
>JAYRBW010027250.1:0-12347 GCA_036023295.1 Invenusta paracnida
TCATTAGAAAAGTCCATTTCTATACTCGGATATCTATTGACACTCGATCGCTTCGCTCTCTCGTGTTAATAGATATCTTCGTATAGAAAAGTGAGACTTTTCTAATTTCTGGAAAATAATCATTCTTTTTATTATTATTGATTTAGTTTTATTTTCCATCATCCAACTGCAAATTTGATATACTGCTTCTTTTTAAAATAAATGTTTAATATTATTCATATTAAAATTAAATTTGATTGTTTTAAATTTATATCATTATAGTTTGATTTCAGGGTTCAAAATAAAGAGCAACTTTATCAGCATATTATAATTATTGTGTGATATTTATGACTTTATTTTACTTTGCATTAGTCTTTTTAATAACTATTTGATTTCTTACATAGTATTGTATATCTACTTAATATTCTAAGATCTAAATATAATTATATTTATTAAAATTTACACCTATCAACGAAAATATGCAAAGTATCTTTTTAATACAATTTTATACGTTTATATATACTACCTCAAAAGATATCCTGAAATCTAATATACCAGTGGATAAAAAGCAATACATAGATGAACTCCGTCATGCAATATTTGTTTTCAAATAACCCGAATGCTCTTCTTTCTTTTTAGCTCTCCCCGTTTCCGATTGCAAGGTCAGGGAAGCCTTCAGCTAACTGGACTCGAACCCGGAGACGCTGGTCGGTACACGTGTCGAGTATCCCTCGGACAGGAGGACCAATTCGCGGAGGTTGCTCTCAAAGTTGGAGTCCCTGTTGCCTTCACTCTGCGTCCCAGTAATGTCGTTGGCGTGGAACAGGTGGGAGACTCGATATAATTATGTATATAATAGTTTTTAGGTGTTAAACATGATGTGACTTTGTATCTTTTTCAATATTAAATATATTAAAATGGGTGCTATCATTTATTACTATAAATGTTGTCATAAATGGTCATCGCTGAATTATAAAGCATGATGTACATTTGTTTGCGCTTTAGATTTTTTAATTATATTTTTGAAAATAATCTTCAATCACGACCATATATTTTAATCTTACAAATAATGCTACTTTTTCTATTTATATCACATGTTGTATTACACGTGTTTAAATACATATTGTATTTTTAATAGTAAGTAATCATTTTAATTTTATATTTTTAATGGTATTATAGATGATCTATATATTAGCTATCAATAGAGATTATAAGCATGTAATACGATTATAGAAAACAGGAAAGAATGAAATAATATTATAATATATTTGATTAAAATAATATATAAAATTATTCGGTGTGCATGACACACTATATAACACAAGTAACTTCTAAAATAATACAAATGTTTTAATTACATTCTGATTATTGTCCATTTACATAAGACCGACATGTACTACACTCTGGAATATATCATATGTCTATTTGAAGAAATATAACACGAACAACAATTACAGATTAAAAGGCAGCAAAGCAATTACTTTTATATCATGAATTAATTTATTATTAGCTATACTCTGTATTCATACATCGGTTCTCAGTGGTGCATTTTAATTACATTTCTATATTTAAAAAACAATGATATATTATGTCTCTAACATTTTCTGAGCTACACTCCATATTATGATGTTCTGTTTGCGCAGTGTCCATAATAATTTCATATTGAATTGCATTTAATTGTATTTCCTAGATCTTTCACGTTGTAATAATATTATAATCTAATATAATTTTTTTAATTTCTTTTTTAAATAAAACTATTATTTTATTTTATATTATGCATTATACTTTATTTATTCTTTTTATTATTATCACACGTGAAAACACTTACACGTTTCTATCGGAATTATTGAATTTTGTATTATTATCATTTATAGCATATTCAAAAATTTGTTCAATATTTTTGAAATAGTTAAAGAATCTTCAAATTATTTTGAAGCATACCTGAATATGTAACGTGTTTTGATAATTGAAATTGCGTAAAAATCCAATTTCACATAGCTTCAAAAGTATATTTCTTTATTAAAATCGTTTGTAAACAATTTAGTTGTGAGTCAGCGGTCTATATTTTGACGGATAATCGCTATTTTGTTTCAGTATTATATAACATTTCTAGCGAAACTTAATGCAACTTTGAATGTGTAGATTTTAGTTATATTATGTTATGCAAGAGTTATTTTATACAGTGTAACATTTTAACACAATATGCTAGAAGGTATGTTTGGCTAATACTACCATTTTTAAATATTCGTATATCTAAAATGTATTATTTTATTGGCAATTTATGTATCATGTTAACAATTGAATATATTTATTTATGTTTTACCCTATATTAAACGGTCAATTTTTTAGTTTTAAATATAGTAAAACAATGTTATTTAATTCTGAGTTTTAAACAAATATTTCATAGCGATATAAATTTATCTAACAATTCACCAACTTTTATAATTTGGTAAGCATTGAAACGACAAAAAAGATAGATACATGTCCTATACATTATTTACTGAATACAAAAACAACTATTTCAAAAATACATCAATTGACACAATTTCTTTACAAAATTACTACGAAGTAGCAAAATAAATAGTGGGATATATTTCATTGTTAGAACTACAAATTATACTATAGAGCAAGTTACCCAAAAGAAAGATGTTTAATCTCTGAACGAAAACACGATTATTTTTAGCAAACGCTTATATTGTTGATTAAAATGTTATAGTTTGTCAGTTATGTTATAAAACTATGTATTACTTTCCTAACACTCTTCTCTCTATAACAGCAAGAGCTGGTCCTGGCCTGCAAAGCGACCGGGACACCCACGCCCAAGATCAAATGGCGGAAGAATGGCGAAACTCTCGTGCCCAGCGACTATCTCCACCAACAAGGAGGCTCTCTACGGATCTCGGGCCTTTTGCCGGGTGATGCTGGTATCTTTCAGTGCCTCGCTACCAACCAGTTTAGCTCTATCCAGGCGGCTGCTCAACTTTTGGTTGTAGATGCAGAACAGAGCCGCCCTTCTGGGGGTCAGGCTCCATTGGGTCAGCTTCTGCCTCCTTCCTCGGCGCCTTCTGGTCCTACTGGGAGAGTAAGAGCTGCTGCAGGTACGTGTGCTCGCTTAATTTTACTCATATATTCTAGTGTCACTCATATTGAAAACCTGGAATGTTACACATTTCCTTAAAAATGAGTTACGCTTGCCTTACACATTTTTATATTTCATACGTTGAAAATGTTTTGTTTTCTCCAATCAGAATATAATGAACATTAATTAAACAAAATTTAAATTATTTGTTTACATATTTATGTTTATGTTTCCAAATTATTTATTTTTCCAATGTTTTCAAACACTAAAATGAATCTGGTAACTCACTGCCGTAAAATTGTATAAGTTGTGTATACCTACAAATCAATTTAATATAACATGTGATATACTATTATATCATTTATTAGCGCCAACATCCATTTTATGTAATTATATTATTATTTTTGTAGGGAAAGGGGAGGAGGTAGACTAAAATTAAACTCTAAATCTACACATATTTGTTGTAAAGTTGATGTAATTAAAAAAAACTGATGTCGATATTTGCTTATATGAATATTATTTTTAGATTATTATGAACTTTGTTTAAAAAGTGTTACGATTTCCTATCGATTTCATTATCGCAATTTAATATTCATTAGATGTAAACGAAATATTATAATGATTGTGTTATTAATTATTAACAGTGTCATTTGGAATTAGCATTATTTAAAAAATGTTTTCGAACAAACCTGAGAAAAGTGTTATCAAGGAAGCACTATTCAAGTTTTAAATTAATTCAGTTTTATTATACCTATAAATAAACCATTTTAAATGTTTAAATCATTCTAATAATATATACTTCGTGCTTGACTGTTGTAATATACTTTTGGGTATAATATTTGTTTTTAGAATAATTAGTAATGTTACTGTATATATGACAATTAAAAAAAGTATATTCTTTACATTTTATAATTTCAGCTGAAATTAATCTGTCAATTTTATTTATTTGTGCTTTAATAAAATCTTCTATTATTTAAAACTAAAATAATAAATTATTCCACGATCGACCTATGACATAAGGAACCACATTTTCTCTCTGCCTCCATTCTCAGGGTCCCCACCACCGACCCCCATCAATCTCCGTGCTCAGGTCAGTCAGGACTTTGTCCATCTTACCTGGTCCCCTGGTCTCTCTGTGGACTCAACAGATCCCCCAAACACCGAAGCAGGAGGGACCCCTGTTTTCGCTACTCAGAGCCATTATCTGGTACTAGTCAGAAAGCAGGGCCATGATCGGTGCGTTAAAGTCAGGATTACATTTTTATTTCATGGTGCCAGCAAATATGTAATATATCTTCTATCCTTAAAATACAATTTTCAAAGAGTAGCCTTATGCTTTAATTTTTTATCAATCGAAAACCATTGGTTACCTTTTTAAGTATAGATTTAGGTATGTAATTATTTAGTATCGATTTTATACTTGACTATGTCATAAATTTATTACTGTTAGTCAATGATACATCTCTGACCATTATCTACAGTGTATCATATATTATTATTATTGTCCTTGTAATTATTTATACTTAATTACCTTTTATTACCTAAGTTTCCAATGTCCTTGTAATGTCCACACATATACTGTGTGATTATTTTAACTTAAAATATAAGTGTCCATGTAAGAGCCTATAGAAATTGAGTTACAATAAATAGTTAACAAATTAAATTAAATTAACATTTTCCGATGGGTATCTCAACTGTATGTTATTAAAATGACCTTTTTACGTATTACCTATACACAGCTATTGAGTAGCCAGGTTAATGTAATTAAAGTATAATGTGAATCTGTTTGATAAACTTTGGTTAATGACAGCTGGTAAAATTTACAATTTAATTATAAATATGCTTAATGTTGATTTCATGTTGCGTACATATTACACATTTCGTAAAGGTTATATTATGTATCCAATTTTGTAATTACAATATATTTATTTGAAATGTTTTTTAGTCAAGACAACCACTAAAATTATACTGTGTTGGAAAATATACTAGACAGTTTCAAATGTTTTTATTTGCAAATTTTATGAATACGAATTTGAAAATCTGGTATCATTGGAAATATTTTGTTATACAAAACTAAAACAGTTCAATATATAGTTTATGCATTCATTCATTTTTAATGTAATGCACGGTAATCAAAGTCGATTGAACATCGTTTTTTTAATTAAATGTTACTCGCTTAAAATATGAACTTTAATTAAATATTTGAATTTAAATATGAATACTCATACTCGATATATTTTTATTTATTTGTGCTTAATTAAAAATCTTAAAATTTTCTATTAAAATCGTTTTTCATTTGCACGCATAATATTATAGTATAGTTTTAACATGGCATGCAGTTAAAGCGTTGTGTCGCCATGTCTACGTTCAGTAGTGTCCATATCCACAGCAAACTCGCGTAATTACATTTTAAACTACGCCAATTAAATTTTATTATAGGAACTTGTCATACGTTTAATCTTAATTTGAATTATTAAATATTTTGCGGTATAATTATTTATGTTTCATGCCATATTTGACATTGCACGACTGTATTTACACCGAATCTATAAATGCCACATAGACATTACATTAATTTTAATTGTGTATTCAATGAAATACGTTTATGTTACTAGGTACGCACTCATATATCAATATATTCATATGTTGTATACTAGATATTATATACTATACAACAAATAATTACTATAAGTATCTCAATATAGTATTTACTGGTGAATTCTTATATGAATATATGATATTATTTCATTTTATCCATTTAATACGTTTATTTCGTTTGGTATACAACTTATTTAAATTTGTTATGCAACACAGTTTTATAAACTATATATGTATTATGAAAAGTTACCATCTATTACTAGTAATTTCAGTTTTACCATTTTGTATATTACTAATAATTATTTATAAGTTCATTTACATAATTGAGAATGTGATATATGTATGTATATAAGTATAGTTATCATCTTTTACAGAGTCTTATCCCAAACGACCAACTCAACTGGACATATTCTCAACTTCCTTATACCAAATACAAATTACTCTATTCAAGTTTATGCTCTGTCACCGAGGGGTATCAGATCCACACAACCTGCAACTATTGTTGTGACTACTAAAAAGTCAGGTAAATATACACCCAAATTATATTTATTTATTAGTATGCTTATAAATGTTTATATTCTTGAAATTATGTCTTCGCTTCCATGTAAATTTACTTGTAGTGAAATAGTATATGAATAATATATACAAGTATGTTCTACATTTGTATTTTATATTTAACATTTAATTTTAGTTGAAGTGTTATCATTTTATTGGTATTTTTAATGTTACTACTACTTAAAATGCTGGTAGTATGTGATTGTAATATCTATTTTTATTATAATTTCAGTTGTACTGCATCCTCCGGTAAGAGACTTAACTGTACACATGGCCAATTTTGGTGCGCTCAATATCAGCTGGAGACACGCACCTCAAGGTTTCGCTCATCTCGATCGTTATGAGTAAGATTTTAATTAGTAACTTGTATTGATTAAATTGTATATATTTTTCTATGGATTCATTATGCACTTTATATATATTATGTATATATTATTATTGCTGGTCAGCTCAGATCGTTTCGGTTCAGTTTTAAAAAAGTTTGGCGATAGCTCGATATCGTGCCTGTGATGCAGATGACTCATCGTATAAATCGTGTTATAGTCAAACCATTTTTAACTAAAAGTTGAAATTGGTTGAAACTCACTTACATAAAAGGAGAATAAAGATCACAGAGATCGTACTATAGTTAGGAATCATATCTACAATGAAGAAAATTAGCTATCTTTAATATAGAATTATATGGCAACACGATGCACAGCTATTCTATTATATACAAAACGAATATGTGCTTAAATTTTACATATATTATTACTCTTTGAGATGTAGGATACACATATATGAATTATTGCACGTAGTATAGTATGGCATGGATTGATATGGTTGATTTAAAAATAATATACACACCTGCATAATTCAATACATATAGGCAAACATGTAAAACATTTAAATATGTTATTATATTTAGATAGAAAATTAAATATACTTCAAAATGATTTATTATAGTTATATTGTCCTGATTTATCTAATTTATCTTAGAAATTAAAGTTGAAAATACCTATTTTTCAATAATATATAGAGAGAATTTCCAGAATATTAGTAATGCTATCGTCAAACCAACTCTAAGCGCGTTCAATCCTAGTCAAACCGATTTAACTTTCAGTTCGATAAAAAAAATAGGTCATCTCGTAATGTTATGTGAGGAATGTTGAAATTAGTAATCAACGTTTTTTTTAAACTCTACTGTAACGAACTGAACTGATCTATTGTATAGGTATATCTCCATGTGGTCTCCATAATCCTAATTTTAACTGAAAAGGGACGAATACTAATTTTATAAATAAATATCACACAACGTATACTTTTTATGTTCCTTTGGCTTTTCACCTGTTAATAATGCAATGTGTTATTGCGTCTTTTTGTCTCCGTCTGTTAGAATTCTACTCTACAATCTTTCCGAATCCGACGAATCAAAAGTTGGACGGCCGGTAAACTTGTCTATTCCAGCTAATTACAGCTACGCAGTAGTGCCCAATCTTATACCGGACGCCTTTTATCGGATCTACGTATACGGTGTGAAAGGACAACTGAGGGGGGAGCTGGCGCAAATCCCCTCATCACCTCGTGTACCCTCCAGACCTCCTTCAGAACCGCCCAGAGATGTGAGTGTCATTCAAGAACATTTGGTATTTTATTTATTAGAAATCATAAGACTTTTTATAAGGCATTTCATTTCTGTCTAACTATTCTTGTCTAAGAAATTCAATTAAGTTGCCTTATGTTAATTATGGACCTTATCTAGCTATTTTTTTTAATAATAAAAATATGTTTGCACTTACAATCATTACCAACTAACTAATCAAGACATTAAGAAGATGAATGTGTCATTATTAGCGACACCGTATTGAACTAGTAATATTTTGTAGAAGATTTAACCAGATTATTGTTTTTTTATTGATTGTAATATTTATTCAACAAAACTAAAAAGTATTATTTAAAACCATTTCACAAACTATTCAATTAATTTTTTCACATTATGAAATAAATGACAAACATTATACACCAAAACTTGAATATACATAATATTATTATATTATTATTCATATAAAACAGTCATACTAGTATTTATCTTCGCATAATTCTATTCCTGGGAGTGAAATCTAAACGTGCCCTATAAATGTTATTAATTACTTACAATATTATTTATTGTAACAGAAAAATTGAAAATGCGAATAGAAAATAATTATGAATAGTAAAAAATATAAAGATACTATAAAGCTTCATACTACTATTGTAAATTACTAGCAAAATAAAGGGAGAAGCCTACACGCCTCGCAATGCTATAAATACAGTAGCAGCATACCACCAATGTATTACTATTGCAAAATTAGGCCTTCATTAATTAAATTAATTAATTCTAAATTAAGCCTCCAGAATGCGGTACCTGCTTCTGTAGTTAACTGCGAGTCCAGTTATTTTGTTTGTTTATCAACTACAACTTAATCTTTAGGCATTATATATGTAAATGTGATCTTTTAAGATACATTTGCAATAAATTGGTGGTATACTGCTATTGTATTTTATAGCATTACGAGGGGCATGGGCGCCGGGCGTTGTCAAGTTCTCTCAGTACTGTTAGTAATTGACAATATTATAGTAGTATGAATTCATCACTTTATATTTTTACTTTTCTTAATAATATATTTTTTGTATTATAACAATACTACTTTTCAATAATCTACATGTTTCTGCTCATTTGATGCAGGTTCGAGTCTCCTCAGTAGGTGCCGGTGTTGCCACAATCCATTGGCTCCCGCCCCGTAGAGAAGCTCGCAATGGAGAAGTTATTGGCTACCTGCTCACGGTCTTCTCTGTCGAGTTGATGGAACCGCAGAACTTCAAAGTTGGCAATCTAAGAGAATACACGGTCAC
The DNA here is from genome assembly GCA_036023295.1 of Invenusta paracnida. Taxonomy (NCBI): domain Eukaryota; kingdom Metazoa; phylum Platyhelminthes; order Proseriata; family Coelogynoporidae; genus Invenusta; species Invenusta paracnida. Next base: position 9,083 of record JAYRBW010027250.1, read on the forward strand.
TGGTAAGTCTTTGAAACATTTGTTCTTCATAAGGGTTAATTATTATGTAGATTTTTAGGTCAATATTTTGGGTTTTGCAATGGATGAAGTGTCGCTTGAGAAAGTTTATTTTCTAGTTTGTTATCTAGTATTATGTACGTTACACACTATTAATATTATTAAGTAAATTACCACAGTCTTAAGCCATAAACTCTTACAACTATTTTATTTTCACTTTAGATTTAAGTCCATCCTCCACCTACCGAGTGTCCGTCTCAGCATCGACTCGCGCCGGCACTAGCCCCCCCTCCGGCCAACTCGAGTTTCGAACCCTTTCTCGACCCGGTCCCGCAGACAAAAGGGCCTCCACCAGACGCCGTGGGGGTAGTGCAGGGGCTGGCAATGAAGCTGGCGGTAGAGGCGGGGTCAGCGGCCTCACAGACAGGGGAGGAGGGGTGCCTTCTACTTCCAGACCTGGCATGGTGAGACTCCCTGCTTGATGCTTTAACTGCAAAAAATTGGACTATTATAGCTTGTACACACAGCTCTAAAAATATATCTATCTGATAAATTATGTTTTATATGCATTTATAAAACAAAAGTATATAAAATTGAAAATATAAAAAGATCCCTAATTTAAGTTGCAAACAAGTTTTTATTAGATTAGCAATTATAGCAAAATTCAGGGTGGCCATAATATGTACGGGAAATTCCAGTCTATACGGGAATATACTTAAACATTGTATATTCATAAAAATATGCTTAATTTTTTAATAAACTGATTTTTTTTAATATATGGGACATTTTGTGTTTTGTTTTTGTACAAATGCGTTTTTGCAAAACAAAGAGAGGTTCCTATATTATGGCCCCTATTTGTAGTTGTACTAGTGGTTATTTAGAACATCTCTTTAGGAAAAACAATAAAATACGTACAGAATTAATAATTTTGTTGGCTTTGGTTAAGTTTCACCTTAGTGCAAAAAGTTGTGAAGCTGTTGCATCTCTTTATCCGAGCATGTTTGAGGACTTTAACATTCCTGTAGAAAGTACATTGGGAAAAACTAAATTTGCATATCTGTTATTATTTAGTGCTTCTCCCTTTCTCCACAAATTTTTGAATAAACAACTAAAATACTCGTCAGAATATGTGGCCTTGTTTGATGAAGCATTGAATATTATAAAAAAAGTCAAATGGACATATCAGTTAGGTTTTTAGATAAGAGTAAATCCAAGGGGTCACGAAATATTTTACGTCTGTATATTTGAGCATATTTGAGTATATTTGAGCTGTGGATTTGGATAATGCTCCTTATAATGCTCTTGAGAAAGTAGATTTTAAAACTTTGCATTCAATTTCGATAGATGGACTTAAGGTTAATTGGGCTGTGTTCACAAATATTTTTAGCGCAGAGAAATATAAGTATTTCCAAATTATTGAAATTAGGTTCGTGTGGTCTTCATATCGTGCATGGTGCTGCATCAACTGGTTACAAACTCAGTGGTTGGAACCTTCAGGAAGTTTTGTCTTCAGGTTTATTACATTTTTAAAAACTTCATTGTTTGTTTAAATAAATTTCCAAAAAAGTGTTGTGCTGTGCGTTGGTGTGAAAACACTGATGTTGTAAATAGATCTCTTGAGTTAGTACCTGTTCTCATTAAATTTGTGCTGAAGGAATTAGCCTAAACCAGATGCCTTCCATCTAGTGACTTCAATGTCAGTCCTATCACCTGATATGAATGACTAAAAACAACTTATAAATCCTAAATTGGAAAAGAAAGTAACATAAATTATGTACTTCTTTAAGTACTAAGGGAGTCATTCGTTGCAACAGGAATTATTTTAAAAGTCATTAATGAAGTATTAAACAGTAGAAGTCCTCCTGCGGAATAGCGTCTTTCACAAAGTGTAACAATTCTTAAAAAGTCCAGAACAACAAAGATTGAGGAACGTAGAGGACTATATGTCATGCTCCCCAAAGCTATTTAATAAAATCTTACTCATGTGTCTTATGCCAATACTAGATACAAAAGAATGCACAACCGAAGAGTTTACTACAAAATCAAGCGGCTTTCAAGAAGACCCCCTCGCACTATTTATTTTTTTGAACTTGACTATAGATTAAGTTCTTCGCACAGCTATACTACTGACGACAATTGATGCGTCGACGACGAAGCAGATCATTTCCAGAAAAAATGATACCCTTTCTCTGTTTTTTTGACGTCTTCTCATTGCTATTTTCATTGCTACGTGCTGTACAGTGCATGCTCGACAACCTAGTTAAATTGTCACATTTGTTGAACTTTAAATAAATGCAAATACAACCGAAATTATGACAATTCACGTTAACTTCAACGCCTAAATCACCTGATCCAATATACTATCTTTTGCTGCACAACATTTGTTTCGCAGATCTCACCTATTATTAACTCTCGTTAAAACCGTCCTCCACAATGCAGACACTTGGACATTACTTGCATCATCTTGAGAAGAAACTTGACGATTGCCACTCTAGACTACACAGAGCGATTTACATCATCTAATTGTCTGAGTCTATAATATATTTAATAATAATAATAACAAATAATAATATATTTAAATTCGTAATACATTTCTAACTCAACACCCAAGACCGTATTAGTTTTTACTTCTACAATATTCTATTGAATCTAAGGCAACTATGCCCTCTCGATTACTATTAATCAGGACGACGTTTGTAAAATAATGTTTAATTGAATCATGTTTGTTTGTATGTTTCAAAACTGGGACAAAAAACTAAACTTAAACTAATCCACTTTAACGCAGTCTCATTTGTCTTTATTTGCTCCTAGGTTGAGGAACTTCGGGTTACTATACACGAGCGCTCCATTGAACTCTCATGGTCACCGCCTAGTGATGGTGTAAAGGTGACATTTTACACTGTGAAGTGGGGCAGTCTCTATCCTGGCCCTGCTAATGATCATCTTGATCGAGACACGCTCTTCTATACAATTGCCAATTTAAGTACGTACTTTGTCAATGTCTTTTCTTATTTATATAATATATACTATTAATAATATGGGTGTACTATTTTTAAAACAGTAGTATAAATTGGATTGTTAGAATTTTCTAATATTTAGTAATATTTTTAACATAACCCATACTATGTTGCCTTTTCCGGGAGTTATTTAGAGAAAATAATACTTTCAAGGAGGTATCCTTAACTTTTCCTGGATTTATTTGGAAAATGATGATAATAGTTAATAGTTAATAGATTACCTCGTATAACACATACTAATTTTGCGGGAG
>JAYRBW010027261.1:0-12346 GCA_036023295.1 Invenusta paracnida
AAATGGTAGCTGTTTAAAAAATGACCGTTCTTGTGGTATTCTAATATACCTTACTGTACGTAAGTTGCGCGCATGAGTTAACAACCTACTGCCGTAGGTTTAGATGAGATAGCACTCCCTTTATAAGTAATTTACACAAAACCAAAACGCAGAAAATATCGTTGACTTACTTGTTTATATTGTTGATAGATTATAGGTACAGGCCCGTAGCCAAGATTTTTAAGAATTGACACTTCATAGTTAATTATAGGTGGCAATATAGTATTTATTCATAGGTTTAATATTTGCATGTTATATCATTGCTTCCCAAATAAACTATGGTTATACACTAATTCTTTCTAATTTTTTTTAATAGGAATACAGTAGAATACGAAAATTTACACAAGGCATTAAGTCAACAAAATATATATCTACTTATTCCCGGAATTCGTGTCATCCGATCAAAAACTACTAAAACACGGAATGATGAGCGTTTAAAATGATCAAAATGATCAAAATTGAGACTTCTAAAAATCAAGAATAATAGATATTAAAATATAGTGTATTATAAGTATTTCAACGAATATATTAAGCTACTTTAAAGAAATGATTCAGTGTTTAATGCAACATTATAGGTAATTTTGAAGAATGATAATGAAAATACACAGTAGAACAATTATAGTCTCTAAACATAAATCGCTAAACGTTATATTAAGTTTTCGGCATAATATATATTTACGAACATTTTATAATTAACATATATATATGGAACATATTTAATGATTTTGAAACAACTTGTAACATTTATTAAAATATAAGGATGACGGCTAAAACATAATTATATGGTAATTAGAAATAAATTACTGCTATGGTTCATAAATGATTTACCAATAAACAATTTTGCACCAATATAATATTAGCATAGTTCACCTAGAAATGATGGATTAATAATAACTTTCAGCATTGAATGGCTTTCTCTTTAGTCCGCTACGAATCTCATTTATCTGTATTGCATAAATAATTTTTTTTTTTTCTCATCATGTAAATTTTGCCTACTCTAAGCACATACCATTTTACTTAAATGACACAAACCATGGAAAAGTTCTAAGTCTGCCTTTTTGTCATTTTAAAATTAATAATACTTGTGTATACCTATATACATATATACCATAAATATAAAATATATATTTTATTTCATTTCATGTTCAGTTTTATTCCTCGAACTAGCTCTTTTCATTCTAAACAAACAGTCCAAAAATAATTTATTATGTTGAACAAAAGTTGTGTATGTGCTTAAAAATTATAACCTAAAAACCATGATTTACAAAAATTTGTTCTTATAGGTATACGGTAAAAATCATAGAGTAATGAATACTATGATAAAAATATTCTCATTCTTTAATCAATGGTAAAAATGCTTTAGTGTAAATATCAATCATGAGAAATGTATATATAAGCAACTACGGTAGTATATCTATTAAAGCTTATAGAACTATATAAACTACACACATTATTGTTTCAAAATCGCGCATGAACACATCAGGTAAAGTACATTTTTATAATTAGCATAGCAATGGGACGTCATCATCCTGAACAAGGTGTCCGTAAATTTCTCCACAGCAATTTAATAGGCATATAATAAGTAAATATGTATATCTATAGGTTCAAATGCGTAGAAACTTTACGGACACCCTGCTCATCATGAGTAAATAGAGTTCAGTAGTGATCTAATATGCACAAACTTGCATAATATTGATTAATCAGTTAATCGATCAGCAAATACGTCTCAAATTTACGTACATGTATTGGCATACATTAATGATTTGCCTTAGCGGTCCAGCGAGCCAATAATTAGTTTCTCAAGTTCGACAAATGAAATAAAATGCGAAAGCGTATTCAGTATTAAATGAATATAGTTATTGATTCATGTTGACGGTTTAATGACAGCCTCCCTATCTGTGATGAACGATGAAGTCATTATAATATATAATACTGTAAGCCAAAGAGAATGACAACGTCATTTTGATTCTAAGCGTCTTACTTCAATAGCACAAGCGATTTGTTTAAAGCATAGTTAATACTCGTGCGTTGATGATAGTATGACATAAGCTGCGTGACATACGTGTATATGTAGTAACGCAAATCACAATAGAAAAGATAATTTTATCTATAATATAAAAGTTTGATATATATATATATAGGTCGCCGAAATATTAATAGTTTAATTTCAAACCCTTTCGCATAATATTAAAATGTGCCTTTTGCCTTTTAAAAAAAAGAAAAGATATTTAAAGCGCTTATACCACTGCAATCACCTCGTGAATGTAATCAACCAAATTAAAAAAATGACATTAAATTATAATCTAAACCTCACCGTGTTTTAAATATAATGCTTGAAATATAACGAATAAAAGTATTGAAAAAGAAAAACAACAACATTTATTTGTTTAAATGCAGGGATATTAAAAACGAAAGAGCATATTTCAAATATTTATTGGAAACAAACTGTCAAAAATAAAACACATTCCACACATCACTAGATAGAGGAAGGTTCCAAGATTGTATGCACTCAACATGAACAGCACATGTGTTACATGACAAATATGATAGTCCATTTCTTGCAACACATGATTCAATTTGTCCCTAGTTATTGACCGCATAGCTTCAACAATTCAATGTCTCAGATCTGCAAGAGTGACAGACATAGATGATACAAATACTGTTTCTTTTATGTTCCCCCCACAGATGAAAATCTCAAAGGGTAAGATCGGGTGATCTGGGAGGCCACAGACCCCTGCTGTCCACATCTTCTTATACAGTGTTTAGGAATAGTATTGTTTAAATAATGCCAGACCTCTGAGTGAAAGTGATGTGGGGCACCATATTGCATAAAATGAAGTTGCAGTTGAGGAAATATCCTGTTTTCTAGCCTGTTCAGGTATAAAAATCCTGTCACAGTTTAAGAAAGGTTTGTAAACTTGTATTACACACATGGCGCAATAGAGACATTCATTTACTGCGAGTTTCATTCAAATTCGATGAACAAAGAAGGATTTTCATTCCCTTGTATTCTGAAATTGTGTCGATTAACATTACAAGAGAAATGAAACGTTGATTCTTCTAAAAAAAATTAGTCGTTGGAGAAAACTGTTATCTTTCATATCCGTAGCAGTGATTATGATATCCGTCAGCATTGGTTTGTCAATCACGGAATTGCAGTACTCCGCTTCATAGGAAAAGGACACTTCACGCTGACGGCACGGTCCTGGAATCTACTACTCTGGTGATGACAAGAAAGATAACATGGCCTTAGGTTCGTTCTTGACAAAAACACAAACAAAACGTTTCTTGGATATAATCCCGTCAACAAACGCATAATTACTATCAGACTACAAGTACAACCGGTAAACATCATATTCGTGCAAGAATATGCACCAACATCAGCTGCAGATGTGAACACTATCGACGAATTCTATCAACAATTTCAATAAATAATGGACAAGATACCGCAGAAAAACGTGATCATTCTCATGGGTGACATGAATGTGAAAGTCGGAAATAACGTCATCATTTCATCAGCGATGGGTTGCTACGGGCTTAGAAATCAAAACGAAGCTGGTGAGAAGTTGTTCGATTTTTGCATCAACAATAATACTCACAAATACACGCTACAATCCCCATCCGAGACGCCTGTATACTTGGACCTTACCAGACGGTTCTATAACGTGAAATCAGATTGATTAAATCATGATACAGAAGAGATGGATCTCACGCATAACAGGAATCAAAACCTACTCAGGTGCTTGCTATGGCTCGGACCATGAACTGCAGATCGGAAATCTTCGACTGAAACTCAAAGCGCAGAAAAAGAAAGTAGTTGCCAAAAGATATGATGTTGTCAACATCCCCAAAATTTTAAAATCGAAATTAAAAACCGGTTTGAAGCTCTCATGGCTATCGACGAAGATAAAACACCTAATGGAATGTGTTATCGATGTAAAGCCATCCACAACACAGAAAAAAATTACATCCCAAAGCGCAAATCAAGATATCAAGCAGAACTATCTCGGACGAAATAATCGCTCTTGCTGACGAACGAAGACAGCTAAAAGCAACAGGAAAGACCGTGACAACAAAAGAAAGAAATAAAAAGCAATCAACTTGATCAGTCGTAAGATCGAGAAAAAACTCAGAAAAGAGAAAAATGCGAAAGTTATCAATGAATGTGAAGAACTGGAACAAAATAATATAAATCACAAACCAAAAGACCTGTTTGCCTATGTTACAAAGATTGGACAAAGGACAACAGCTGCACGCTGAAGGTAGTGAAACACGCTGACCGCACAGTGCTAACGGAAGGTTATGAAATAAAAAACAGATCGCGCACTTACTGTCAGAATTTGTTTGAGCTAAAAGAGCCCCCATCAGTTGATATCGAACATAATTACAACGATGAACCATCGATTGTCCTTAGTGAAATCGGAGCAGCAATAGAAACAATGAAAGCTGGGAAATCGCAAGGCTTCGATGAAATTCCGGCCGAAATCTACAAAGCCACTGGAGAATCTGGGATCAAGTTGCTGCAAAAGCTATGTAACAAAATATGGAAGACCAAATGCTGGCCAATGGACTGGACGAAAGCCGTCTTCGTCATCAACCCAAAGAAAGGCGATACAAAAGAATGCGGAAACAATCGCACAATTTCACTTATTTCACACACAAGCAAGATCCTATTGTACGTCATCATTAGCCGGGTCCAACAGTACCTCGACGAAGAAATACCACGAGAACAAGCAGGGTTCAGAAAAAGTCTGGTAACTCGTGACCACATCGCAAATATCAAATGGATCATCGAAAAAGCAAGGAAAATAGGCAAAATCTTTACCTGATATTCATTGACTATGCAAAGGCATTTGATACAGTAAGACACGATCACTTGTGGAACATGCTTAATAAGATGGGATTCTTATATCACATAACTGAATTATTAAAATCGCTCTACTCCAGTCAAAGCTCCATTGTAAGAACAGCGTTTGATGACTGCGAATGGTTCAAGATATGCCAGGGCGTTAGGCAAAGATGTTCAGCTTCTACCCACTTGTTCAACACTTACGCCGAAGGCATAATGTGCAATGCTTTGAACAACATTGAAGATGTCAACGAATTCAACTTCCTGGGTTCCTTTATTACGAACCGCGGAGAAAGCACCAAGGAAATAAAACGACGGATTGGCATGGCACGCACACCGTTATTCGATCTCAACAACTTATGACGTAGCCACGATATTAGTCTCACCACCAAGATCAGACTGATAAACTGTTTAATCTCCTCGATTGCAACATACGAATGTGAATCATTGACTCTGTTCCATAATGACAAGATGAAACTAACGGGATTTGAATTATGGACTTGGACAAATGAATACGTTCTTTGCGAAGTTAAAAATTCCAAAAGTCTGGTGAAAATCATCACGGAAAGAAAGCTTAGATATTTTGGTCGTATATGTCAGTGGGGTAATATATCACTAGAAAAGTTTATTATGCAAGGACGTGTTTAAGATTGAGGAACTCGTGACAGAACAAGAACAAGATAGATAGACCACATTAAGGCGGTAACCGGCAAGACAGCACCAAGGGACCGCTACCGATCTGATGGATCTATTACGACGAGAGTGTGTTTCTGTCACATTCTAAATGTATCAACTAAATATTTGAAATCTAATCCTTCTATTTTAATAACCCTGTATATATTTAGAAAACATGAAAAAGTATTTCTAAACTAACGTTAAAAACAAAGGATTCATATATAACGACTATATATTACTATATAGGAATCCTTGTACACGATTGAGTCAATAGACATATTTAACATAGACAGATTATTGAGATAAATAACTGTGGTCAGTTGTATTACATGAAGACTCCATGATTCTACGCCGAAAAGTGACTACATACTAGTACTTTGTTTCCATTGCTTTAATTATACGAATGCTGTTTTTGTGTGAAACGACTATGCGTTTGTTAAATAACTTGCTTTTCCGTATTTTGAGTTTAAAAGATTAATTCATATAAAATGGTTTCAAAAATATTACATTTTTCACTATATAGCCAAAATTTTTCTCATAATATGAGACAAATTTTGAAATCTATTTGGCTACAAAACGAGTTATCTGCTTTCTTTAAACGTGAATAACCAAAAATATATTAATAATTTTAACTAACCGTTTTAACACATTATGGGTTACCACTAGGTCAATATTAATTGACAAAAATTCAAAAATGATAAAAATCGAGTTATCTAATTTCGCTAAATCGACGACGATATTTTGAAGAGTATTAGGGTTCGTATATATTATGTCGTCCATGTTTATCTGTATACATGTTTTAGTAAGCATTATAACGGGAATTTCTTGACGCCTTTTTAGATCAATTTTATTGATGCCTGATGCGTATCTTCAATTATTTTCTCTTATCTTTGTCGGCTGTCAATTTTGCTTTGACAATTTTTATTGCCTTGTTTATTTAATAAGTTGTGATATTATATTTCCATGTACTATATTTTAATAGGAATAATGATAGCTACATACCTGTTAATCCATCGAACTCCCCGTACGCTACCACCTCACATAGGTTAAATAAATAATCGTCACTTTTTGTAGGACTTATCCTCAGATATACATGACCCTCTGACTTACAAAAGCAAATTATGGAGTCACCACGAGTTGAATACGGCATGCACTTATCACATGTGACGGAATTGCCTCCTTTTAAGCTGTCAAGTAGCTGAGTAAATGAATGGAAGATGTATACAATTTATATGTGTGCCTATGTATGTATATATATATATATATATATATATTCATATTATGGGAATCCAAAAAGTCATGTCAAATTTTCATTGAATTTAAACAAAAATTGTTTAAAAAAATGTAAACTTTAATATACATACTTCCAAAGTATACTCAGCCGGCTCATTTGGTAGATGAAATATTAGGACGTAATCGATGGAACTTTTCAAAAACATGTTCAAAGTCCAATGATTACCAACCGATTTCTTGGGAACAAAACATTTGGACGCATCATAAGTGTTGGTATTTTCATCATCAGCAAGATTCATTTCCCGTACATCTCCGCTACCAATGATGTCTTTTTGAAAGGATAACGAATATGATTCAAATATCCGGTCGTAGGCTGTTGTGTCAAAAAATAGTAAATTTGTTCAACTCAATTCATTAATCAATAAAATGATGGATAAATAATTACAGATTGATTCAGAAGTGGTGCCATGTTTTTTAACAAAAAACATTAACTTTTAACATTAACAAAGTTAAAATATTATGTAGTAAAAATACCAAAGCATTAATGACAATTAATCGGAGTGTTTAAATTTATAACCATCATAACCTATTTACATATACCCTTTACAGAACCTATCCCAAAATCACTACGATCATAAATCAGTAATAATTTCTTATTTTTTTCATATAATTGCTGATTTCCAATCCTTGTATTATTGTCATCATTATACGTATACTGTTAAACTTTAGCCTATATACCTATATTTTATTTTCACATACCGAAAGTAGCTACCATCATCTACTTTCTACCCTCTATATTACACTCCATTGCTGTACAAGATTTATATTAATGTATTTTGATTCACAAATATACGCTTATTATTATTATTATTATTATTATTATATGTATAGATTGACTGGGCGCTATCTTTGAACTACACTCAAATCACACAAAACCAGAGTTATAACTCATAGTAAAATCAAGTTAACCAGTATGATCAATAAAAACAAGTAAATCAAACGATTACCATCCTTTAATAAACCAAAAATCCTGATCTCCGATAGGCATAGTTTTGAGAGTTCCCTGCTATGTGTATATTTCACTAAATAAGCCTTCATCATTGCTCGATGTATAATGAAAGAGTCTGTTGCGTTACCCGAGCTGTGTACATGATCCAGAGGTATGGGTTTTACTGTGTTTATCTGCAAAACCTGGTAATTTTAAAAGAAACAATGTAACATTTATTAATATTTTAATTGTTCAACGTGTAAGACACTCGAAATATAGATATGAATATTTTCAGAGTACTTTGATCAAAGCATATTTAGCTATAAAATTGCGCTTAAAACAGTTTAATATTAATAAATAATTGCAAATATGACATACATATTAAGAAAGATAATTCATGTAATGAAATTTACCATATAATAAAAATCAAATGAAAATATTATATTATCTGTAGGAGTATTTTAAATAAGTGGTAAACTATCAATATTATATAAAAATTAACATCATCTATATATTGTATGGAGAAGCAAAAGATTGACCGAAATATAGTTACTTTGTGGTTTCATTGAGTATTGTTGAATCTATATTACGATACGATTAAATATTCCCATATATTTTGATAAAATAACTTATTCAATTGCTTTGAGTTTAATAGAAATTATTTAAAATGGATATAATTTTAATTAAATTTAACGTTCTAATAAATAAATTTGACAACGAACAAGCATTGTTAAAGGATAAAAGTTCAAATCTACATGTAAAATAATATAAATATTGCGAAAATATGACTGTGTAAAAACGAAATAATTTTATTGTTTTCGTCGTTATTTAAAAAGTTCAAGTTGACATTCGAACGGCATATGGACAAAATGTTCATAAAAATATGAAAATATTCCACTAATTTCAATAATAATATCTTATTAAACACTTTTATATTCGATACCTTTTTACAATTCTACTTTAAAAACATAATGAATAATTGTTTTTGTTTTTAATTTTAGGTGTAAAATATACATATATTTAGAAAATACCGTTTTATTAATGCACCATTTTTTACACTTTTAACGAGAACTCAATTATATACGGCATTTTTTAGAGTGGAGTGGGTACGTACTGTTTCCCCTTTTAATATTTCGCTTTACCATTGTTATAAATAGAAAGAAGTATATACAAATAGCTCTTTTTGCTCTTGCCAAATATCTTTTCTAAGAAGTGTTTCAATTTATGAGAGAACTGTGGTATTATTCAGTAGACAGACAAAACAAACATAAAATAAAAATCATAGAGTATGATAAATAATTGTTTTTTTATTGATAAAGTTCGTACAGTGATATAACAGCAACAACAATTTTGAGAATATGATTAACAGGAGTGTTTTCTTTGTTATAATTCAAGTACAAATTCATCCATTCAGAATCTATAAAATTCTGATTCTGTTTTATTAAATTTAAGGAAGACATGAGTTTACGTTGTTCAGCAATTGTCTACTTCACCTTTCGATAACCATAAATTTGGAAATAAAGGTAAAAATATAATAAATATTTCGCAGTCTCAAACAATAATTTGCCACCAATTATTGCCTAACTTATTATCTATTATTAGATCACTATGGGTATTTTCTCACTCAGTTCTAACGCAGATTAATAAGACCAACCATATTGACATTAAATTATATCCTATATCCTATAGTCTAAACTAAACCACATCAACCTACTATGAACTTTGGTAACATAACACAATTAGATATTTTTCATATATCACAAAGATAAGAAAGTCAGTCCTAATATAGACGCATAAAACTCAACAAATGTTGGTCATTATAAGGTAGCTATTAAGTGATTAATTACACTGCATTTTATACAGGAAAAAAGTAATTTAAAAAGCTTAATAATATTGGTTGTTCCACACTTTTTCGTAACTGAAGGTGTAAGGCAAGTTAAATTAAATCAATTAATTTCCCTTTGACTATCTTGGTTGCCAGACTAAATAGTTATTTAACTATACCTGACTGACGATCTTTTAATCTTCTAAGCTTGGCATTTCTCTCAATAAAAATTCACATCCTTAGCTTTGTTTTTACTAAGTAATATATATATATTGTACTGAGAGGAAATTTCACATTACTTCACTATTAAGTAGTTCATTGTTTTCCTTTGACATAATGCTTGTTTATTTTCTAATTTTCTGTAATTTTTCATAAATATTTTAAAAAAAATCTCCATTGTTATAAAGACATCCGTTTTTTCTTCATTAAAATGCTATTTTACAACTCAAATATATATTTTTATATTTTAGAGTCGGTATGGGAATCAACAACAACTCAATAAGGTGTACCTATATAGAGAGTGAAACGGGATAAGACGAATTAGTCTTTGTTATTTCTTTACTCAGACATTGTGCTAGTGGCATACTGTACCTCAAGAGAGTACTTCGTTAGGGGAATCTGCAGTTTGGCGCAATCAGAATTAGAGATCAGCATGACGGCTGTCATGAAGAACCCCTCGTCGAAAATCACTTGGATGTAATTGTGTGCAAAGGACTTCGAGATAAAGGAGGTTAATTCGTCGTTATCGTAGGCGAGACTAACGTCTGTATTAGAGTTACTCACCGTAGCCTCACCTCCAGAGATATGATGTGCCAAATCGAGAAGCCTGAGCTCTACAATTCAAAAATTATTATTTATAGTAACAAAAAAGTCATTATTAAATATATTCAAGGCGTGTATCTCGATTTTATAAGCTCAGGTACTATTAAAATATTGGCCATATACTTATTTTTTTTATTTCACCTAAGATATATTAATTTTTTGTATAAATATAAAGTATTCAATTTTGATCATATACATGCGTTTTTATGTATATAAGATATAAAGATTGGTGTTAAATTACCTAAATATTTTAAAATAAAATGGCCATAAATATAAAGCAATCGTAAATATCAATTTATATATCTTATATAATCAATTACAGAACACAAAACCTTTTATTACTGTAACGTGCAGAGAGAAGACGAGTACAAGCCGTAATGTATGTATTTTGTGTGCTTTAACGACACATCGACACAACTAATATATGACAGAATAAATGAACATTACGTAACTCCTAATACACAGCAATTATAATCTCATAACGAGACAGTGCAAATCGACATATAGGTAAATAGTAATTACTGGTATAACAGCTGATCTACCTTATAGTTAATAATCAATACTATTCTAATATAACATAACATACCTAACGCACCAAATGCGCCTTGCTACATCCCCTTCAATAGGCCCCAGGCGTGTAGCGGTCTGGGGGGTGTGAAGCTCTCGTTGACCGTCTGGGCGAAGAGTTCTGTATCGTGTCGTTGTCGTCCAATGAAGTGGGCACCGATTCGGTATCTTCGGTTTCGACGTGGCGAGGCCAATTCTGGACAGGCACATGAGTCGGTTTAGGAGGTGCCCATGACTTGCGTATATGACGTCGGTTTCGTCGATACGTCGAGCCTTGCACATCTACTTCATAGGATCTGAACGGTAGCGACTTCAGAACTGTTCCTTTATTCCAGGTGTTGGTTCCTGGTGCTTGGACAACCACGTCTTGACCCGGAAGAAGTTGATCGAGTGGCTTGGACCCGCGGTTGTAGAATTCTGCTTGAATTTTCTTGGCCTCTTGATGCAGATTGTGGTCGTCGGTATTCACCTTGGGTCTTAACCGCTCCGTGGACACTGGTAAGGGAGTTCTGCACCGTCTTGAAAATAGCCGTTGAGCTGGTGAAGTTCCTGTTGCTTCGCCCGGGGTATTTCGCCATTCTAGTATCGCCAAGAGTGGATCTCGGTTGTCGATTGCGCACTTCTGTAGGATCAATTTAGCTGTCTTGACGGCGTTTTCTGCTTTCCCATTTGATTGATGGTAGTATGGACTTGACGTCTTTATGTCGAAATTCCATTTCTTTGCGAATTCTTGAAATTCGGCTGAAAGAAATTGCGTTCCGCTATCTGCAATAACAAGGAGTGGTACACCGTGCCTTGCAAATTGCTTTCTGCATTCGTTTATCAAAGCTGCTGCTGTAATACGTGGTAAATCTGATATTTCAAACCAATTTGATGAGTAGTCTGTCATTATTAGATATTGGCGACCCTTCACTTCAAAGAAATCCATACCAACTTTGCTCCACGGCGATTCTGGAATAGAGTGGGCAATAAACGGTTCTTTTTGTTGGGAAGGTTGTATTTTTTCACAAACCTGGCAACTTTTTATCATTTCGGTGATCTGGTTGTTTAGATTAGGCCAATAGCAAATTTCGCGTGCTCTTCGTCTGGTTGCCTCAATTCCACTGTGGGCAGCATGTAATTGACTGAGCATTTTCTGTTGAAGCTGTTTTGGTACCACTAGTCTACCAGCTTTAAATAGGAGACCATCTTGAGTTGCTAAATCAGTTTTTACCTGCGCAAACTGGTGTGCCTTTGACCAGTCTCCAGTTTTTATTGCTGTCATAGCCTCTTGTATATTATGGTCGTTTTGGGTGGCTTCTTTTATTTCCAATAGACACTGTTCAGTGACGGCCAGGTCCCCGGCAAT
>JAYRBW010027272.1:0-12346 GCA_036023295.1 Invenusta paracnida
GTCAAATATATTTTTAAAGAGCTAACACATTTTACGCTTATTTCAATTCTTTTATGATATGAGCTAACACACTTTTTTGCCATTTTTGGCTAATAATAATATAACTGTAGAACTATTAATAAGTGTATTAAGGCTAAATATGAAAATTTAAAGATCAAAAATCGAATAGAATAAATAACTTCAAATGACATTTCTGCAATTTATGTTAATATAATATCTGTGATAAGTATTCACATTATTAGTAGTACATTTTCATTAGATACTAAATTACAATTTAAAGCACTAGCATTAAGTACTTAAATATGTGTATTAACTCACGTTATGTTATGTATATATATTATACTTTATATTCATAAGTGTACTATGCAGTTATTTTTAATGTGCATAAACATGTTTCATAAGTTATTATAAATAAGTTCAAGGCAGTCGATAT
Source organism: Invenusta paracnida (assembly GCA_036023295.1). Classification (NCBI taxonomy): domain Eukaryota; kingdom Metazoa; phylum Platyhelminthes; order Proseriata; family Coelogynoporidae; genus Invenusta; species Invenusta paracnida. The sequence goes on from JAYRBW010027272.1 coordinate 434, forward strand.
ATTTGGTACTTGCTATTAATAGCCGTAGAGATATAACATTTATTGAGACATATATGTATATATATGTTTAATGTTACAACTTTTATATTTGGTCTTTTAACAGAAAATAACAAATTCTTGATTGCTGTACTTAACTGCGAAAGTAAGATACCTACATGTAAAATTTACACAGATAAATGTTTTAGTCTTTAATACCAAAATAATATGTGGGTAATCTATATACCTTCTAACTCTATGGTGCTTCCATAACGCATATAATTTAAATAAAATCACAATATGAACCTTTTAACAACGCCAGTATGGCTGCAACTAGTCCAGTTTTATCATGTGAGACTATTATGCTAATTTATGCAAGTTTCCATAATTGGAGCCTGGGGCGGGGTTACCCAGAGTTTTCATATAAATACCAAGGGTAGAACGTATTCTCGAGTATTCACTCAATGCCAGCAGCGACGCACATCGATATAGCTCTCGTCATGAAGGCCACAGACCGAAAACGCCTTTCCTACGCCCAGGCAATCGCCGAGAAGCGCCTTGAGGCCGATAAAGAGAAAATGGAACGGGAACACCGTCTTTTGGTCCGGAATTTTGATCGTGAGCGGCTTGGCTACTCCCGTCGGTTGCACGAATTCGGCAGTCCACCCTCGTCAAAAACTTTGGAAGAGGATTTTCGAAATTTTGATCTGAATAGTGCGCTCGAAAATCAAGAAACCTACCTAGAAGGCCCAGCACCTACCACCGAACCGTCATTGAGTGGCTGCCCTTCCCCTCCACACCGTATTCTCGATCCGACACTACAACAGGACCCACTCTCCCGGTCTGGCTCGCTGAAGGAGCCGCTGAGAAAGCGGTCCACACGAGAGACAACCCGCTGTCTCAAATCCGCACTCAGCATTCCTTCAAGTATCGGAATCAACCAAACTGAGGGGAGCAATGGATTCCGGGAAACAAGTTCCCCCGCCGACGATGGATTGGTTGGGTCAACGACTACCGAAACAACTCGAAATCGTCGAGTCTCCTCGGATGTACTTATCATGAGTAACCGACTGAATTATTGTCCGCAGCGTTTGGTACGTAATCTCTCACTGAAGGATGGCAAACGCATCCACAGCGCGGCTACATCGGTCAACGGCGATGGCCACGCCTGCACTTCTGGTACTTCGCCCCCGGAAGACCCGAACAATCCCAGTACTGGCATTCTCGATGATGACAAGCTAGTCACAGCAGCAGGGGAGGATGAACTGCAACCGGATTGGGTGAAGCGGTTGATGGAGCGACGTCAGTTACTCAAGAATCAGCGGGGTCGCCGCCATGAAGCTGCTGAAATGGCTGCCTTGTTCTCGGGTTGTGCGGGCTCCTCTTCAATGGCCTCCCGTGGCGGGATCGGTGGAAAGTTGGATCGAGTCGGCCAAACAGCGGGACCGGTGTCCGCCGGACGAGTACGTGCGATCCGGCCCAGCTACATGCAGGCCACTAAAGCATCCAAGGCGCGAGTGGGCGAGGCTTCAATTATCGATTAGCTTTCGGATTATCGCCCCCTTTCCTATGAGATGAATGTACGCACATGCCTGCCTAATAATATTTTTAACCTCTGTGTTTGAGATGTTTTATTTGTTTGTATATAAAGAATCTTTACTTGTATGTTTACATAGTATACTCTCAATTTATTAAGTAACCGCATAATTTATTTTTGTACATACACATTCATTTCACGTGAATTGACTTTTTCATTGATATATATAAATATATATATTATGCGCACTGTTAAAACTGTTTATAGAATATATTTATCTAAGAAGAAGTATACTTATAACGTTGCTTACAAAGAATGTTTTATACATGTGCTGCGTAAGCTACCAATAATATGTAATATTTAAAACCATGCATAATTTAAATTAATTTTTTACCTGCATAATGTAAATTTTAAAAATAGTAATCGCAATACTATTATTCTGAGTATTCTCATTTTATACATTACACAAGTGCACCTATAATATATTTTTACACCTATTAACTTAATTTTTACACATATTCATTATAATATGCTGTTTTTGTTTGTTTTTTAATTATATAGTAGTATACTCTAAAAAGTAATCATTTGTTAAAATCTGTATTATATAAAATTTGTGTCATGTAATTATTTTATAATAAATTTATAATTACTCTGGGAAATTTATGAATTATTATATTTGATGGTTATAGTTATATTACCTCGAGAATTGGAGGTTGTACCCCATGAAGGCCTAAAACACTTGTGTTTCATTTCCTTATACATTTGTCACGTGTTTAAATTATATGTAGGTATACAGTCTAAGTCAAAATATAAATCCAAAATTTCAATTATTAAGTTTATTACACGGGGTGTTTTATTTATTATGTACATAGAGTATATAATTATATAATAATCACTTTTGGTACAGAAATATATGTTATAGCATAGAATTGTAAGTATGCTATACAGATACAGAATCCATAATACAGAAACTATTGAGTAATTATAATCACAAATTTCAACGGTAATAATAGTCAAATTTCAACTCTTTTGATTTCGTATGCATCACGTAAATTTTATTGATAGAAAATTGTTTTATTTGAATAAAACAATATATATATAATTAGGTAGTTATCTACCATATAAAGCAGTATAAAATATTCCTTGTAAAAATGTTCAAGACCAAAGACTATTTTCGAATTAGTATAAAGTACGTATACGTTGGATGACAACTACAATATATTACATGTACACGTCATATATATATGACTGTTTTAGTATATTTTTATGGATAAATTAAATTTTTTAATGGTTTATTATATTTTAAGCTTTATAGGTACTCTATGACTGAAACCATAGATATTGAATAATGTACATAGCTGATTATATTATTTAATATCTATGATTGAAACTATCATATATTAATAGTACTATGATGCTTTTATAAAAATAAAGGCGATTTTTTTGGCTCGGGCGGAAAATCGACTTTATTTTGATGTATATTTTTGTACATTTTGACCCTTATAATAAATAGACTGCAGTTATTGATCGATGAAATTGAAAATTGGTTTGAATGTAAAGCTAGGTATATAAATAATATTTGGTTAGGGCGTAATGATCTGTCGAGTTGTTTTCTGTAACTTAGGCTCGGGCAAAAATCATAGTTTTGGCTCCGGCAAAAATCGCCTGTACCGAATATATATATATATTCAATGTTATGCCAATTGTTCCAGTGTACCAAACAAATAACTATCAACTATTTTTTCTGTTTTCATATCATTTTTTAATGTAAAGTGCGACTGCTTGAAATAATTTAATTTAGTGAATAGTTAAAACAACCATCAATCAACCACTATAAAATAAAATGGAATAATATAGATAGCAAAATAAAAAATTGTATTTTATAAACATTATCCAATTTGGTGCAGGTACAGGTGCATAGTCTAACTTTGATTTAATATTTAAATAAGAGTCTCAACATAATATACAAAATATGTTTAACTAACATTTTAAATTTAACTCGATATAATTTTCACCTTCATTGTTTAATCGACATTGACGCTTTTTTTACTATAATGCGCAATAGCTTTTTTCACTTTTGTGTTATTATTTTGTAATATATTTTTTCAATTACATTATAAATTTTCTTTTAAACTTCGATATAAATTTGAAAAAGTCCGACAAAAAGATTTGATTCCAGTTATAACCATCTTTGGCATATATACATAGGTATATAGAGGAGCAATGTGCTACAAGTGCATCTGTACCCGTGAAATTGCATAATTTTTGCTCGATACAGTTAGATATCACTGCAATTGTTTGACCGGCCATGCTAATGAAGATGTATAAACTACTTAAGGATATTATGTCACTGGTACTGAAATTTTCCGGACGAAATTAGATACATCTAGTTCCATGAAAAGTAAGGAACGGATAGTTTGATAAACAACGAACTAACGAGTATATACTATCAAACCAACTGGATTTAGAGAGTGGTACAGTTTGACCTACACACTCTTGGGGTGTTTTCTGCCTTTGACTATATATTAACGCATGCATATTTAGAGATCGAATGGCTAAGAGGTCATTATAGGTTAGAGAGACTGGAAATAATTTAATGTGATTGGTGTGTGCAAAGATTACACTCTGTCTAGACAGTACAATATTATTCGAAAACAATTTTACCTCAATTACGTCCTTTTGACTGACGCTTTAAGAAATTGTGTAATTCAAAACAATAGATTTATGTTAATTTATATATTTTTTGCATGATCTTCATGAATATAAACATTTATAATAGAATAAAAAACACATATTGTTTAAATGAAAGTTTAGTCTGGTTCAAAGAATATCAATATTCTACTATAGATCTGCGACTGCAATAACATCTATTTTATATATTGTGTACTATTGAGTAATATTGGGTTTCCCGAACTATTTGCCAGAATAATTATTTAAGTTACCGGAACAGTTTCTCAATTTAACAGTAAATGAAATTAGTGCAATCAAGTTACCACGATAAGAAATACTTTTAACGATTGCAATTTGTTTTACCAGAAAATAGATTCTATTTAACACAATGTGCATTCAATTTACCAATCAGTACTTTTCAAAGGTTCGTTTTAACGAAATAGTGAATCTATTTACCAAAAATTTACTTCAATTAAATAAGAAACAAAATTTTATATAATCAAGTTAATTCATGTTTATTACAGGTGTATATGCTTTAAAATAATTATTGAATATCATATCAAATATGATGACCATATAAACATGAATATAAACATATTATTAATTAATAGATTAATATTATTTATAACAAACATAATAATAATGAACAACGTAAATTCTACAAGTTTGTCAAACACACATGAATGTCTTTTTTTAAGCGCGCATTAGAGAATGTCTTCTCTAGCTAAACTCGCCGGAATAAAACGATGAATTCTGTTGCACCACGGCATACATTTAGCTTGAGTCAGCTCCCGATGAATAGCTTCTTGAGCCAAACGAGAAAACACTCTACTATGCCACTGGCCATGATTAAGACCAAACTACTGGCGTACATTATTATTGTCTCGAAGCTCTCTTGGACTTCGGATAAAGTTAGTTCTCGACCAATCGCACCTTTAAAACAACTGTGGGCAAGTTCAACGGGTTTGCGTCTTTTCCGGCAATTTTGACACTGATTAATTGGTTCTCGAGCAATGGTTGGAGTTGAAATATGCGGTTTGTTAGGAAGACATTGACGTAAATTATCCTTAAGTGAAACAAGTGTCATGAAAGGTTTCTGTTAAACGATAAGGAGAAGTTCATTTACCATTTCTTGTTTGACTCGAACATTTCCATTTCTTATACCTCTCATTGGCAATCGATTTACTCTTGCTTCATCCATCCATACTCGTAAAATATTTGTAGCACTATCTCTATTAATATGTAGTTGATCTGCTAAAGCTAAATAATCATTAGCACTTTCAAAAACATCAACCAACCTTTGTCTGTCAGTATTTGAAATAATATATTGACAGACACACGACCTCTGGGAGCTCGTGCAATACGACCCTTTCTGCCTCTTAACACCACAAGAAAATTCATGTTTACTTAAAAAATATAGTGTAATTTGTGTGGCTTAATGGTTAAATAGCATGAACCTTTTGTTACATTGAATACAATTTATTCACTGTTGATGGTATGTTTGGGTGAGCTGTAGTCACATTTTAAATTGATTAATTCTTTCTGGCAAAGAGTGTTTGTAGCGTTACGTAGGACACCCAAATCGTTAATCTGATATTCAGTTTGGTAAGTGATTAGAGTTTCTGTTAAAAAGAAATAACTAAATTGGCCTTTACAATACTTTGCTCGTTAAGTTGGTTATCATGAGTTTTAATCGCGGTAACTTGAATAACTATTCTGCCAAATAGCTCGGGAAACCCAATATTATATCAATACACAATTTAGTATAATTCAATTTATATTTTACAAGTATAAGAAAAAATGTAAAATGTAAAAACCTATATAATAATATAAATAACAGAGATAGTCAGTAATTGTCATAAGCATTTCAACATCACTTTGTAGCTATATACAATTCATTACTTGAACTTTATATACATATATGTATATACAGAAATCGTTATATCTAACTTTATTTAAATAGAACAGTTTTATAAATAATAAAACAACATATAGTAAAAGAGTTACGTCTAAAAATAATCAAAATTTGAGCATAAAAATGCTCAATGAATTGCAACAAACCTATGCTTTAAAAAATGCAATTCTTGTGTTGCGCAACCATTTACAAAATGAGACATTAACATTTTACTGATTTATATTGATCAAATTATAAATATTTTTTTGGTTTTTTATTTACATTTAATGTACATCATTTTAATTTTCCGTATATTTTTTCATCGATATTTATCTACTCTATAACTATACATTTAAATAGTATAAATATGGTATTTTAAAACAAAATTAAAACAAATAAACCATATCAAATAGTTTTGAAATAAATTTTAATGCATGTATCAGACTTACCATAAATAGATTTATATGTTAAAATTATGGTAGGAACCTTAATTTAAATGCATAAGGAAACTAAATAATATTATTTGTGTCTGAAATGTGTTTTAAAATGTATAAAATATATGGAGAATCTATAATGTACAATAATTATGTCAATTAAAATTTTTTCGAAAATAGTAATTTGAACGAAATTCAGAGCAATTTTATAGAAATCGCCTTATTCTTCAATATGGGTATAGTATTAGTAGTAAAATGCTATCATATCTCATTTTCTGAATGATTGTCCAACACAAGAATAACATATTTTCAATCATAGGTATGTTAGTAACAATTCATTGAGCATAAAAAACCGTTTGGGCTCAAATTTGTAAAAGTAGCCCCGTACTAATGGATTTTTAGATTAAGCTATAACCTTCCAGATGGAACCATTTTTACTAAGTTGCTATTAAGTATCCTTTTCGGGAGCACAAATATCGTTTGAAAGACATTTGCATTTTATATCAAAATATGTTAATGACAATACATATTTCAATTATCTATGCTAAATAAAAAACCGTTAAAATTATACAGACAGCATGAAAAGGCATTTAACCTGTACTTGCCTTGCTTGATCAAATAAGAGCCTAGTATCTTGAAAGATTTGTTTAATTAGTCAATAGGCAGTAAATATATGAGCTGTCTGAAATCTTATTATGGCGTTAACAACTATAAGACGAATCGTAAATTTATAAGCAGAGAAAGAAAACAGAAAGATTGAAACAATTATGAAGGTAAGTTAAGAACATATACACTACAATAAAAACTTATATTAATCTAACGCGTATCTATATTTAAAATTAGTAGGGCGTCCAAATCAATCGGACTCCCCATCCCTCCTACAAAAAAATCTGTATGTTTACAAAAATTGACGAATTACTGTCGAGAAACGTATACAAATCGATTGTTAAAACCCCATATAGAGTACAGATAAAACCCTCGATGAAACAACGCCCAATTTTACTGACTGAATGAAAAATTTGTCTATATACCTTGAATTTTCCTATGGGAGAACCAAAATCATGTACACAATAATGTGTATAAAACATTTCATATTCCCAAAATCGGAGTCTTGTTAAAATATTTAGAAACAGTAAACGTATATTTGATAGATATTTTACCGAAAATCGCAAATTATACATACTACGTAGTAAATAGGCTATATACATAATTATAAGTGTAAATTTAATGCGATGAGGTTCACATGTAATTAACAAAAAATGTCAGTTATTTTAAAAATTGCTGACTATATTCTTCGTGGTATGTGGCGTTTATAGTTACGGAGTTTAGGATGAGAAGTGTGTACATTACTAACATACAAATGTTATATATTCAGGAATATTGGCCTATTTAGCTTAAATCTGTAGTATCGGCAAACTACTGTGACGTACAATTCAGATTTAACCAACTTTAATTACTGTAATTATAAGTTGTACGAGTAGTTTACCATTTTAACTGACTGAATGACACAATAAACACTTCCAACCAGTTCATAATGTGCAATCTACATATAAAGGATAAAATTACATTTTTACAGTATTATATCAATAAAAAATAAATGCGCTCAAACAAAAATAAGAAACTTATCTTTGCTTTTCGTTCACTTTTCGAAAGTCACACTAATATAAGACTGTGTATTATTCAAAACGATTACTAATATGTAAAATAACACAATTTTATTAAGAGGAATTACTTTTCGTTGCCCAAACAATAACTAAAAAATTGAAGAACATATGATACAAATTTTAGACACAAATTATAAATAAATTAAGTATATATAATTGCTTTTTAACAATTAGATTTAGACAATGAAGATAGTATAATTAAAAATGATTTTATTTATATCAAATTATGTCAGAGAACCAAAAATAAAAGAAACTATACAGAACAATTGAACATACTAATTATGGTAATTGCACATGAAAATAGGTGGCCACATTCATATACAAACATTGGAAAAGGAATACATATAAAACATCCAAATGCATACACCACGTGACAAAGAATGGCACATATACACGAAATAATAAACTGTAAGTTAGCAATCAATACGTCATAATACGGTTTTATTAATGAGCATTATTTGTGCCTTTTTCAATAATATGCTGAACGCGCACTACAATTGAAATAAATAACGTGCAAAATTTATGTTACTTTTGTGTCATCCATTTTGGCACGCAGTGTAAAATAAGAACTTAGTAATAATTTAATATGCAGTACGAAACACAAATTATATAAGTGAAAACAATAGATCGAAGACACTGACAGTGATAACACAGTCCAACTAATTTAATATAACAGGTATACAACAGACACGTTTCCTATATAAATATCCTTCTACATTTTATGCAAACAAGGTGTTATCGTCCACCTCCTCCATTCTGGTCAGCTGCATTGGTTGCCATGACGAGGATCAAGACAACAGGAACAAGGTACATCCACTGATAACATAAGAAAATATGAAATATATCATTTGTTTGAGAAAACTAATAAATAATAATATCCATTGTAACACCATTTTCCACACCCAAAAAATTGAAATAGTATTTTAATTGAAGCGTGAAATACAGTTTATATTTCACTTGTTCCGTCATAATTTATATGTGTGTCATTCAAAATTTCAATTAGCGTGTTTACAATTAAAATTTAGGTATTTTAAGTTCAAAAGATTTGGCACAACTAAACGTGTGCTATCATTAGTGACGTGTATTAGGGTGCCACAAATATGAAATTAAGTTATTCAAATTCGTTTAATTTACTTAATAAATTATAATAATACTTAATTTAATATTATTATAAGATTATGAATAAGACTAGCTGCTTATTGTAAACCTTATTAATTATATAAAGTATGTGCATTTAGTATATTCATACGTAATTAAAAGAAAGGCATTAAATAACAATACAATATAGGTATAATATGAGTAAAAGGTGTGTTTAAAAATATATTAAAATTGTATTGAGTTAGCTATACTAGTAATAGAAATAATTTTATTACTAATACGACAGCCAGTTTTTTAGTCTACTTATAACCATTAATAGAAGATTGGTCATCTAAATTAATTGTAATTCTACTTAATATTGATTAGTGATATCGACATTATTATCGGCGTTATATGCCATTGCAAAAGATAAGTATATAGAAAATTATCAAGTAATGTTTGTGCATAATTATAGGCAGCATATTATAAAAGCAAAAACTCTATTCTCTTAACAGTAAATAGTACAACACATTATAATTAGGTAAATCTAAGCACAACTAGTAATAATCATAGGATTATCATAATTATTGGGATCACACTACTAAAAATATATAAAGTAATTTCGTATAAAATATCGTAATATTGATAATCTAAAAGAAAATTGAAAAATAAATTATTAAATAAATATACAATTAATATTAAGCGGTAAATGATTAAAATTTAGGTTAGATTCGGTTAGCATTAGGTTAGATTCAGATTCAATTCATTCAATACATATGCAATAAAGAATTCAATAATCGCCTCAATTTGATAAAATGGACCACAACATTACGTCGATTTATTCATGTCACATGAGCAAAAAATATCGACAATTTAAAAAATATAACGTATTTGAAAATATGAAAGTTCAAATGGACATAAATAATAAAAAGTGTGAAGAAACTCACGTATTTGGCCAGAAAGGATCTATTGTCGCCCTGTTCAGAGCGCATCTTCTCTTCGCGTTGTTTTTCGACCCGTTTAAGGTACTCAAGGGTCTCCGGTCTACAAAGGAAAATATGTGGGCGAAGAAGTTAAATTGCAGTAAATTCATTTACTTACAATTTATCATAATTTACAAATCATTATTAAAGTTAGAAAGACTAACTCATATTTTATGGATCTAACCCCAGCACTTCCAAGAAAGATATCACTGACAGGTAATGAATTCTGTCGAACATCGATCGATATTAGCAATGACTTTGCTTGATGCATTAAACAACACCTCAAACGGAAATAAACGGAACCTACGACCTTGTCAATAAACGGAACCTACGACCTTGTCAATAAACCAACGAAGGCGGCAGAGTTTTGGAAGGAAGTCAACTGTTGAACAACAATACCTCATGTTTTACAAGAAATCTAAGAAATTCTTGAAGTAATGTTTCAATTTCCTGATATAACAGATGAACCATTGGATCCTATTTTTGAAACAAGAGTATATCTATGTAGTAATGGAAGCGCACTGGTATAAATTTGTAAAGAACATATCCGCTGTTTTCTATTTTGAAATGAGTGATGGCATATTCTGACATTCTTTCACGTCCAGGTGGAGTAATTTTGTTATGTTTGTATTGTTCTTTGAGTGATCTAAAAATAGCTTTAGTCTCTTCTGAAACATTTAATTTGCGATAAATATCGGTAATGAAATGCAGATTTGTTAACTAGTCTTCCTTTGGAAGCAACGGATAAAAATGTAGGGTAAAAACGTCAACAAAAGAAAGCGTATATAGACAACAGACTCATAAACAGTACAATGACCTTGTGGGAGAGTACTATAGGGAAACCAAGAATAGATGGATGCATGTAGTTTGGAAGATGTCTCTCTGGTCGGCAGAAAATTGAAAATGTGTACATAAATTTAAAAAAAGGTAGAATTGATGTTAGCACGAAGCGATGATGTGAATTTGTTGGTATTATAACAAATATCACCGTCGATGTCAACTAGGTTTGGACACACTGCACGAAGCTGTTGTTCGACAGAAATGTCGTTGGCATTATAACAAATATCGCCGTCGATGTCAACTAGGTTTGGACACACTGCACGAAGCTGTTGTTCGACAGAAATGTCGTTGGCATGATAACAAATATCGCCGTCGATGTCAACTAGGTTTGGGCACACTGCACGAAGCTGTTGTTCGACAGAAATGTCGTTGGCATTATAACAAATATCGCCGTCGATTTCAACTAGGTTTGGACACACTGCACGAAGCTGTTGTTCAGAAATGTCGTGTCTGTTAGCAGCAATACTAAACGATGGGTCATCATTACCTAAATTTACCAGACCTGACAGATTATATAGTACAGTACCAATTTGGTATCCGCTTGTTTTCAAAAGACAAAGAAATAAATAATAAAATGTCCTTCTTATTTCTGAAATATATGTATTTAGGCGATCTGAAAGGCGATCTACTAAAAATGTACAAACTCAATCAAAAACATAATTATGTCTAAACATGAATGCTAGATAAGATTACAATTGCACCGAAGATAATTTTTATTCTATTTTAAAACATGTAGACCCTTACAAAAAATACTCATGAGATTCTCATGAGTTCTCATGAGTTCTCATGAGATACTCATGAGAATGAAAATTAAGTCTCATGAGTTCTCATGAGAATG
>JAYRBW010027283.1:0-12346 GCA_036023295.1 Invenusta paracnida
GTAATTCTCTCAGCTTTACCACGTATATACCTCGTTTTGAGTGGCAATTCTTAGAGATTTACCAGGTAAACCATACTGGACCTCCTCGGCCGCCATATTTCAGTGCCATACAATCGTTTAGTTGTCAAGTATATTCCTGTTATTTTTAAATTTTTTATGACTAACATTCTGATTTGCTCATATTCCTTAATTCGAGTCACCTAACAGGCAATTAATTATGGAAGTATGTCTACATTCTCTCCCCTTCTTAGACAGTGCACTTTAGTCCTTTGACCCCCTGCTACCTATCCTACCCGGGCTATTTGACGCACTTAGAACCGCCACCCCCCCTCCCATATATAATTCGCTCGTCTGTTTAGATAAAGCCTTAACATTTGGTATGTAGGTGAAGCAAAGTGTTTTAGACTTGTTCCCGTTAAAAAAATAATAATAATGTGAAATAAAAATGTTTGTGAGAGTAGAAAATTTAAAAAAATTAATTAAATTATTAAAATTGTTTTATTTGTATAAATTTATTTTATTTAGTGTATATTACAATTGATATCTCTTATTTATAAATTTATAAATTAACCAAAATTATTATTATTAAAAAAATTTTTTTTTTTAATTTTGATATTTCAAAAATCATTGCACAAAATTTTAAATAATCTCAAGAAATTTCATTAATAATAGGAAAATTCCGGGAACCTCATGTCACTCGGTCTTATATTTTGAGGAGGGTTTAATCACAGCCCCCTCCCTTCCTCCTTTAACTCGTTCTTAAATTTAAAAAAATGCTTCCTCAATCGATTGGTAATTAGTCTAATATACAGTTCTAGGGTTGTGGGCCTACCTCGTACAGTTAGTTTTTCTTAAACATTATTGAAAGCGCTTATCTAATAATAATCCAAGTTTCCGTGTAAACTAGCTTTTAAATGTTTTAAATAACTTCCTATTTCTCACTCGTTCTATGTATTATATACTTGCTTCAAAAGCTAGTTCTATTGACCCATCGACCTGTTCTGAGAATAGGCAATGACGTCACACTGCTAGTCCCATTGTTCTTGTAATAGGAATAACTTTTTCTATTCAAAACATTGCCAATAATCTTTCTTGACTTTTTCATAAAAGAATGAATTCAAATATCACCATCCATTTTATTATACTATGCACGCATTCAGGCCTGTCTTACTTTCACAAAATGATTTAAATTATAAAATAAATTGTAACCTTGAACCTCAGGTCCCACATAACAATCGTATTTAACCCCCTGCATACCAGGGGGCGGGGGGACTGAATTGACCCCTGTTTTATTTTTGCTGCCATTGTTATTTGAACAATCGCGTGATACTTTTCCTAACTTTATGTTTAACAACTTTTAATAATATTTTCATCATTGTTACCCCCCCCCCTCCAGGGGGTCTGCTATAGGCCTCTAAAGTAGGTGACCCCCATATATTTTAGCTCATCTAATTATAAGTGAAAACAGAAAAATGTATAAAATCGGGGTGGATATTAGTGAAATCTGTTTCATTGATAATACACAATGAACCACCAACACCCACTATAATATTCAGATACTCAGTACTTTATTATATTATAGTTAATTATTTCAATTAAAATTGAGAAATTGAAAAATAAAATATTTCACTTTTTAAGTACTTTAAAAATTAAATTAGCTAATAACTTTTTTATTAAAAAAAAATTAAATGCAAAGTCTTCTGTAGATTATCGTGATTTAATTGTCTGCCAATTTTCATCACTATAGTACACTCCTAAAGTAAATTTCCATAGGTGGGGGGGGGACCAAATAAGCCCCCCCGGTACCTGGCGCTGCGTTAAACAGCCCGGTATGGATAGGGTTAGGTAAAATCAATGAAAGAAGTATCAATTGCTTAATAAACAACCACTTTACAGCACTATTTACATAAGTAAGCAAGGCAAGCTTATACCGCACAACAAGTTTGACATTACCATTAAAATACTACCTAATGCAGGTACATATTATCGAGACCATAACTCTTTCAGAGATATGGCTAGTTTTAGGAGACCCTTCTCATCAATAAAGAGTTAAAATATGCCTTTCTGTTGTCACCATCGTCTTAAATAAATTTTATGTCCAAGAATTTTTGGTTTATTTCAATGAAACAATGCATATCTGTTCTCTTTTGACTAATTTTCCCACATATACGTCTAATATGCATGTGTCTAGCACAAAGCATTGCTGTTCAGATTACTTGCTTCAACGTTCCTTTGTATATTTAAAACGTATTGTTTCACTTGTATTTTACAAAGCTGGTAACTATAATACGAAGCTACAATGGAATATTGTTTGCTTAGCTTTGTTATTTGACAAGGAGCGTCCAATAAAAGCTAGCCCCGTTATTAAGAATGCATCACTTCTGAATATGCAACACAAACAACAATTATTACAATTACCACATTTAATTAAACTCATTTATATTAGTTTTATGATTTATTCAGAACTACAAACATATTGATCGGGTGTTTTTTAAAGTTAACTAAGTATAACTTGAACGCCTGAATGCTAAATGACTTTCATCAAGAAAGCTACAATTTTTGCTACCAATTCTATTACAAGTCAAATAGCCGTAAATATATTATGTTTTGTATAATCTTAAATTCACAAAAATATCGAAAGACATATTAAATGTGAACATATCAAGTGAGGAACGTGGCCTATTTTTTAATTTTGATCTTCTTATATACTAGTTAAGTATTCTATAAATATAGTTCGTATATACTTTTCATTCGAGAATGCAATCAAAATGCTTCAACTAAAAAGGCAGGTTTCTGCAATTGCAAAGGCAGACATCCTGATGGGCACCGAAATGTGTGTCCCCTCTGCATACAATACATCAACAATAAAGTCTGGTGATTTAACATAATTAGACAGACACAATTGTATTCTGAGAATCCAGCATCTGTCAACTGACAATCGATGTTTTGTAAAAAGGAGGAGACATAGACTTTAATATAAATAAATACACGTTCGCAATCATGCCAGCGTTTATTTATAATTAAAATGGATTCTTGCAAGTGTACCCGGCCGGCTGGTGTTGCATAAGTGCGCCTAGAGAACACCAAAATTACCCAACTAAAGCTCAATATATGTAGAATAGAAAGCATATTTTTTGGGGACTGTGGAGTACTTGACCGTAAATAAAAAATGTTTCGGAAAATAAACGAAAAGTCAAAAAACAAAAAATAAATGTAATTAACAAGTAACCTCCTAAAAAGCTGGCGGCCGCAATCACACCACGATTATCAAGCATCTCAATATCCTTTACGATATATAAATTTAATTGCATTTATTTTTTGTTTTTTTGACGTTCTGTTTATTTTCCGAAAAGAAAATTAATTTACAGCCAAGTACTCTACAATCGCCCATATCTTAAACGACAGAACCTCGGTATCTAAGCGACCGATGGATGACCTTGACACTTTAAAATCTCCGAGCATATAGGCTTTTCGGGGAAGTTGAGCCCTTCTGTTGTGTCTCCAAATATAATAATCTCCTAATAATAAGATTGATTTTATATTCTGGTTTAATGCCATTTCCCCATTAAACGCAGTGGATGTCTATTAGATAGCATTTCTTCTAACGGTTTAATGCACAACTTACACTCGATATTACTGCCACCATTAAGAGTAACAATTGACAGAGATTCTGGCTGTAAAAGTAACTTAATAGAAAGATGGATTTATCACGAATTACAAGTTACATTAAATAACAATAGAATTGCTAAAGCATAATATAATAATTACGTGATTTGTGTAAGTTGCGTTCAGGCCACGCCAAGACACATACAAATCTTAATAAATTAGGCGCCATAGTCTTGAACTGATCAATAGATATTTTATCTCAATGCTGCAGAGTGGTATAGACAAAAATGGGTTGGACTTGTGCGTTCAAAGCGTAATTGCAATTTACAATATACAACATTAATAGTGGGCTAAACCACTTTAGGCATAAGTTACAAGGCAACACCTGCTTCTAGGCAATGTGTACCCACCGGTGTTTGACGGGGATCCTTCGCTGTCCTCCAAATTGGTGGATATCCGACAGGTGGATCCTCTAATCGACCCGTCTGAGCTGAAAGGTTTGAAAGAAAATTGGGGATTTTGTTTTCTGTATTATTGCTTATTTTAGATAGGTAATCATTTAAAGTAGACTAAAATTAACTGCCAACAACATAATTGGAGTAAATATTTACACACTACTTTTTAGTAGCATGTTCCGAAATGTATGAATATTCAAAATACATATTTTTGTAATAAAGTGTTACAGAGTTTATAGGCTAGGAAATTGAACAAAAACGTGTATTTAATTGTCTATATATGTAAGAAAAATTGTATGCAACGATGTCGAAGTTTGGCCTAGTCTCAGGCTTTGAGGGCCCTCGAGGATACATATTTCAAAATATGCAATCAACAAACCTTGATATTTCTGAGTAGTCTCCGGATTCG
This sequence comes from Invenusta paracnida, assembly GCA_036023295.1. NCBI lineage: Eukaryota > Metazoa > Platyhelminthes > Proseriata > Coelogynoporidae > Invenusta > Invenusta paracnida. The sequence continues at coordinate 4,471 of JAYRBW010027283.1, forward strand.
GTGAGTGCTCGTCGATTTAAAGGTCTACGAAAGTTGGAATCACGTTTTGCAGCTGAAAGAAGAGTTTTAAAGTTTAATGAATGTTTATAAAAAATAATCATTTCTCTTTATATAGTTTTCATTTGTATTGGTCAAAACACAATTCATCTATACGTTGGGCTAGATAATTTATGAATTGATGCAAACAATTTATTAAATTGGTTATAATAATTAAATTATTATGAAAACATCATAATCTGATCTATAATCACTCTCAGATATGTACAGTTTAGGTATATTATCAACAAACCTCGAAACTACAGCACAAACCACCGTTTGAGCTGTACCAACCTAGGCTTTCTTTTTTAAGAACCGAGCTAGAAATTTAAAAAATGAAGGCGGAGTAATCACGTCAAAACCTTCACAGGTTGCCAAATATAAGACATAAGCATTGGGTCTGCTTGAATGTATTCGATAAATCATTTTTCGTGTTAGTTCAAGACACCATCTGCTTTACCAATGGCTGATTTGTTCCTTTTGCCATCGTTTTACTTTCCTATATATTTGTGTATAGCATTCAAGAGAAAGAACACATTAGTAACACAAGTTAGTAGAACAAAAGAGGAAATATTAAACAATGTAATATAAATATGCTTATCTTAACATCACAAATTAGAAAATAATGAATCATTTAAGCGGTTACGTACATAAATGCGTTTCATATTTTCATTTTTTATAATATTTTAATATAACATAGCTATCTTGTTGATGACCTTAATTGTCATTTTTCAGAAAACGTCAAAGAAAATATAAAATACAATATATTCTAGCGTAAGTTATGCTGGTTTTATTTTGTTAATCATAAAAATATACAATTGTCATAAATTCTATAAATTCTATAATAGCTACATAATATTATATTAAAAACTAATATGTTTATTAAATCGTACTAACATTCATCGCAGGTAATGCTTTGTCTCAAAATAACTTAATTATCCAAACCATTTAATTGGTTTCAGTGATCTCAGTCAGAGAGGAATAATGTTCTTACTGGGATGATGTTGTTAAATGGAGACATTAATATGTTGTGGTTAAACATAACTTGTTAATCCTTTATCTTAGTTGTAGTATCGTTTGTGTGACTTGCCGTAGTGACTAGAAAGTCTTCGTTGACCGACCTCAGCTCCGGTGATCGAGCGGTTATCGTGTTCGGGACTGAGGTTCGCGGCGATTGAGAACATTATTTGGTATAGAAGTATCCAAAAGTCTCAAAATGTATGAATTGTTTATTTTAATTATAAAGAATTAATTCTTGTAAATATAGCAAGCAACTAAATCACCAAATAATATATTTTTCGTTTTTAATAATTAGTTACAATAAAATTGATTTTTTGAATAATTAAAAAATGATATCAAAATTTGGTTTTGTAGGTCAAAAATATAATGATAACTTCCAATCAGCTATTAGTAAACTAAATGTAATATATTTAGACATTTCGACATTTTTCCTATTCATATTTTAACATCATTTGTAAATTTAGAGACAGTATAATAATAATGCAGGGGCTCCTAAATTGGACGTCAATTCCGTTTTGATTTCAATATATTTGTAGAACAAAAGAACATCTTTTCAGCAATTTTGTAATTTTATGAAGTTGTTAGTTTCTTTAAGGAAGATTATACTTGTAATTTATATATTTACATAAAGAGGAAAATTATTTTAAAAATATAAAATAACAAGTATGTTCCATTTTCTATCTGTCAGTTAAAAGGAGATTGTTTTAATAATTTAAACTACACATGTGAAATCATTTAGAAATTAATTGGAATTATATCCTATGATCATACCCAAAGTCTTAGTAAATAGAGATCTACAAAATAGAACATTTTTTTATTTAAAACAAATTAAGAATTTTTCTAATCGCAGCATATTCAGATACCAAACACATTTCTTGGTCTTTATGGAGCTCACCATGCTGAGTATCGAACCGGGGTCCTCACGATTACAGTGCGAACACAATAACCACTTGACTATTGGAGCTCTATTAAAGAAAGACTTTATCTAGCTTAACCCGATTTGATACTCTGCACTTCACAGATATCCTAGCTCCATAAAGATTCGGAGCGCGTCTGGCATTTGTATAAGCGGCGATTGGCAAAATTTAAAATTATAATTATTCAGCCAATTAATTGTTAATTCAAGTAGTCTGAGTACTAAACCTATTTCATGACATATAATGTCATGGAATAACATTGCTTGGTATTATTTTAAAACGTATTCGATATTTGTTTGACATAAACCAATTGAATATTGTATCAAATGCATCTTGATACATTTATATGAAATTTAAACTTTATATAAATATTCTATTTATCAGTAGTTATATTTTATTACATATTATAATAATATTACAAGTATACTTAACGCTAATTACTTACGCAGCGCTAATCTCAATTAGTTTTATGGTTTACTTAATTTATATTCCACTAAATTGATACGCTATGTAAATACTCATTTCAGGTTCGACGACCTTTCAAAAATATACATTATATTAATCTGAAATGTTTGCTTGAACCCTTCGAAATTAAAACACCAACACTACCTACATACACACAGTGTGGAATATTTAATCCTGCATGCAGACACATTTATTTATTAATCCTAATCGAAAATGTAAAACAACGTAATCCTTCTGAGAATATGAGAAGGCAATATCATATCGTTGCTTAATAATTGATAATTATCGGTATATATTTTTTTTCTTACGGAAGAACGCTAATTATATAGAAAGCAAAGGCCAAAATGATTGCAACAGTATGCGAAAATAAAACTGTTCATTAAATTGGAATGTGTTTTCGTTTAAATGCTAAACTGAGATAAATACAGAAATGTTGGATACTATTTAAGTCATTTTGTGTCATAGTACAAGTGCTTATTAAATATGTTATAACAAAAATGTAATTAAACATATATAATAATATTCAATATAAATTGGTGCATTAATACCTACTAACTTTGATAGTTGAATAGCACTGTTTCGACCATGGTGAGTGTCTTCAGCAGCTCACAGATTACAATCTCAACAATTAACTCTAGAAGTTGGTACCGCAGTCTAGTTGGCAAGCATATAAATGATTAACTTAAATTATGTTATCTCTTAGATAGTTTTGCAATTCAAACTGAGCTTATATGTAACTATGTCCAAACCTATTTGATGTTTAATAGAATTGGAATTATGTTGAATATATTACTTATTAGTAGTAAGTTTAATTAAATTAACATAATGAATAAATGGAGTATAATTTTTAATAGTCAATAAAAATAACAAGCGTAAAAATGCATTATTAAAACGATTTCAAAGTTATCAACAAAACACAACACATACATATAAGCCAAAAGACTGCACAATAATATATGTTTGAAACAGACAAATACTATTGTTTTCACAAATACAACATGTAAAGGTACGATCAATAACAAACAAACAGACAATAAAAAAAGATCAATATTAATCAGAATATACACAAGGTTTTAAGACAGATATATCAAAGCAATACAAATCATATATTAAACATTATATACAGTGTATATTTAATACAAAATACATCATAACATAAATAAATGACAAAACGTCATATTCAAAAGGAACAATAAAGTGTTCTACACTAATAGTGAGTATTCATTAGTCCAACCACGTTTGGCCAATCATTGATTCTGATTCAAGAGAATCAAATATTTTATGAGAACGTTGATTCACTTTTTCACACAGCACCAAATAGATAGATATTAATTGACAATTTGTTTCAATTATTATTAATCGCATGACATGTTTGATCGTCATTTTAGCCCAAAACATGTCAGCTATAAATTAAGATTCAACTAATTGACACTTGTTCGTCGTCAATTCAAAACCAAGAGCTTCAGTTAGCGTCCAACAAAGGCCATCTCAAAGCATGATTATGATAGATCTACTTATTATAATGCTGAACAGTTTTGGTTTCACTCTACATATCATTTTAATCATTAGTTGAATATCATTCTAAAAATCGCTAACGACAGTTTGAATCCAAGCATTCGGGGTTCAACAATGACAACTAATACAACGGATAGAATACTATTTGTAAACAAGAAGATATAATTTCACAAACAATGCGCAACAGTGATTGAAACAAATATAAAGAAATTCAAAGAAATACAAAGAACACAAAATAGTGATAAAAGAGAGCTATAAGTAGAATAGAGGCTCTAATATATGTAGAATAACCAGAATATAGAACTGGATTTCAAATGATGCAACATATTATTACCTGAGGACGCCTAATAATTGGAGACAACTACGGATGTTCGCGAATGATTTTATTCTGTACATTTAATAATGACAATAAACAATACTGCATTAAGAAAAACACCGGCGAATTTATGCCCCTTTAACATTTTGCCGCCATAGTCCGTTGCCATGGTGTCGCCTCTACTCTGTCTATAGCTCAGTTCCATACTCAACGTGCACAGGCAGTCTGACCATCTTCAGCGGCAAGGTGATTGGGTGATCGACGCATCCGAATGGCGGCTGTGGCGGTTGCTATGACAGCGGAGAGCGAGGCCGGAGGGGGGCAGTTCCTGTCCAGAGACTGCGAGTGACGACAGGAGTTGAGCTGCTTGAGAGGCACCGAGAGTTTGCTGAAGTCCGTTTCTACTGACTGACCTGGAGGAGAGGAGAGGAGAGGAGAGGAGAGGAGAGGAGAGGAGAGGAGAGGAGAGGAGAGGAGAGGAGAGGAGGGGAGGGGCGACATTGGGAAAGTAAGGATTTCTGTCTAAGCGCGATCCACATTGGGATTGTTGGTGCTTTCATTGCCTTCTCCTTATAGCTACTTCCTCGTTTTTAACAAAATATTGGATTATTAGAGAATTGTCACGTGACCAGTGGATTAGATGCATATTAGTGAATACAACGCTAAAAGCTCCAAAATGGTTATTAATAAAAAGTCGCAGAGGAATTTTAAGCGCGAGGAGGCCTCCATTTAGGGTCAATTTAGTGCAGAAAACTGATGTAAAAAAATCCGACTAAAAACAGCAAACACTTGGCATAACTAGAGAGAAGTGTTCTATAAAATGTAATACTAAGCCCTTCCAATAGACCAGATAATGGAACATGAAAACAAATTAAAGTCTAGATTAAGTTTTCCGAACACGCACATTAAATTTAACTATATTCGTTGCTGTATGGGACCTCAATCAATCACTCAATCCATCAATCAATCAATCAATCCATCAATCAATCAATCAATCTATCAATCAATCAATCAATCAATCAATCAAACAATCCATCCATCAATCAATCAATCAATCAATCAATCAATCAATCAATCAATCCATCAATCAATCAATCAATCCATCAATCAATCAATCAATCAATCAATCAATCAATCAATCAATCAATCCATCAATCAATCAATCAATCAATCAATCAATGGAACCTTATGATACGCATAACACATTATCAAACATAAATTGGAATAACTTCAACTGTTCATTCGAACTATTTAATACTCAACTCACAAAGATGGTCTTTACTGTGGTTCTCATTTACACAAAACGCGCCGCGCCGTGCCCCGTTAAAGCGTCAAACCAAAATTGAAAATTCGCAACTTCACACATGTCAATCAATATCAGCTATGTTACAAGGTCCCGGTCATCGCTAAGGATGATGTTATACATATGGTCGCCTAGGCAACAAGCCCATTGGATTTCCGCACTGCAACGCAAGGTTTTGAAGTTTGTTTTATCTTACGAAACGTTGATAAAAAGGAAACATCACACACAGGCATCTAGGAGTACGTATTACTCACGGCAATTGTTTTTGGCAATGTATTTCATGATTGTAAATAAACAATTTAGTTAAAACTGTTCCATAAATAATGTATGCCACAAGAAATACAGTTGACATATTTTACTTCACGTTATAATGCATAATTTAAGATTATGATGTGATATAATTAAAGAAACATGAATAAAATCCTGATTCCATACTACTAATGATACTACTTGCTTTATTGATTCCACCTTGTTGGGTCTCTTCAACAGCACCCACTTATTGTAATGCTGTAAAATGCAATAACATGAAGCTTAGAAATCCACTCGGCATACTACTTCAAGACCACGCTGAATCCGATAAACTGGATTCTTAGTTAATCGTTCCATAGAATCCAGAAATGTGGTCTAGTTTAGAACATAAGTAACCCAAACCATTTGTTTGTTTGTAATTATACCATAATTTTCAGCATTTTTCTTTAAAAATACTTTATTTCACGTATTCGCTTTCTTTGGATTATTATCACCTTTTTTTACTTCTATAACATTTCGATAGACAATACTAAATGAAACATGTTGTATTTGTCATGGTTACAGTGAATTTTGAAAAATAGATAATATCTTTGCGTTACAAAGAATATTTAATGAAAGAAACTTAATGTAGGTATAGAGAGAGGGAACACCTAAAGTCATTAATCATGCAGCCAACAAATGACTTTTAACCATTGCTGTTGTATATTATAACTGCCTCGCTACCATCGTATACCATGGAATAAACCTGATTTCTATCTAACTGATATACATACTACACATATATATACGCAATAGCAGCGTAGATAGCAATAAATATAATATCAGTGTAATGAACGCACTACATGAATAATATTATGGATTCGAGGATGTTTAAAAAGGGCAGTCACGAATATGTTATGATTGATATCCTGTTATCAATCAAACTGCCATTTTCGTGTGTCATAGAAACGGTTAATAAAACATGATTAATAAGCCGAAATTTCAAATGATATACACGAGAGGAAGTAGTGAATAAACTGAAGCTCCCAAATTGGGTGGCGTGTGTCTTTAATACCTTGACTTTTCTACAATCCATGCTACATCGTTAATGCTGCGGGTTACGGCAGAATTGACAATATAATGAAACATCCTCCATTATACTAAAGCAACACATACCTATATAGTTAAGACAAGGCAGACTTATCCAGGGAAACAGACTTACAAGTTGAATTAAAGTTGCTAATTCAACATCAAAGCATGATTGACGGTTGAAGCCAAATATAGGAAGTAAAAAAACTGTTTTAATAAAAAATGAATAGTTGTAATATCAAAATTAAATAGACGTGTGTTATGATTTATTGATTTCAGTGCAAATGTTAGATTCCAAAGTCATTGTAATAATGCAACTGATGATAAGCAAATAATCACAAAAAAACAATGGAAATTTAATTAATAAATGTAAAAGCATTATAATTTGATCATCAAATTAAATTAAATTATAAACTACGTCCCACAAGTTCCTATAACCAAAGATTCACATAGAACAGAAAGTATCGATTTCAAACGACTGTATCTCGGTAACTAAGCAACCGATAACCTTGAAGCTTTGGAATCGCTTATAAGTTATTACTGTCTATCGGAGTGCATTGCATTTTGTCCTATATTCTCTGTTACTAAAACTGCTCTATACTCCGTTACTAAGCGATCTCAAAACAGGCCCAACAGTCCCAATAGTCATAGACAGCCTCGAGACAATTCCTCGTTGCTAAGCGATATCCCAAAACAGGCCCAACAGTCCCAATAGTCTTAGACAGCCTCGAGACAATTCCTCGTTGCTAAGCGATATCCCAAAACAAGCACAACAGTCCCAATAGTCTTAGACAGCCTCAAGACAATTCCTCGTTGCTAAGCGATATCCCAAAACAAGCACAACAGTCCCAATATTCATAGACAGCCTCGAGACAATTCCTCGTTGCTAAGCGATATCACAAAACAGGCACAACAGTCCCAATAGTCTTAGACAGCCTCGAGACAATTCCTCGTTGCTAAGCGATATCCCAAAACAAGCACAACAGT
>JAYRBW010027294.1:0-12346 GCA_036023295.1 Invenusta paracnida
GACTTATTTACGAAATAGGTGACTTATTTCATAAATAAGTGACATATACGTGACTGAACCCTTTGGTCCGCCATATAGGCGTTTATCTCTTTAAAATGGTTATATCTCAAGAAACAAACAACAAATTTAGCTCACGGATAGAATTTCAATTACGCTATATAGCAACTTAACATTTATTGTACAATTCGGAATATTTTATAATATTGGTGGTTAAAAATAAAAAATCTTTCTGTTTTAATAACTATGTCAAAATAAATACCTAATTTGCAACTAATTTTTCCAAATATTTACATTTTTATTTTTATAGAATCGTACTATATTAAAGGAGAATGTTTTGATCTTTTCAAATATATAAACATATGTTTATGTATATATTCGTACAGTATTTCCATGGACTTTTATAATGAACGAGTTAATATGATAACTTTTACTATGGATTAATTCGGATATTTTATAGACCGGAAGCTTCATTCCCTTGTAGCATCTATTGACCAGCTTACTACATTCTGATTGGCTGATTGTTATATCGCGAGATGACGCTTCTCTCTAACGTGCAGCATAATATATAGTATTCCCACTCTAGTTATTGTTGTCTCCAATGTCCTTGGTATTAAGTGCAATCTAGGAATGAATTTCTCTGTTTAAAATATGATGTTACTTATTCAATCTTAAGATGCTCGACAATATATAATGTGAAATAATGTACTCGTAGCTTTAATTTTCCTATGGGTACTTTCTAAGTTAATATTCATTGTACTTTGTGTCAAACAGGCTGGTAAGTATTTAATACGAACGTACATCTATAAGGTATGTACACACAGTTTGTTAATTTTGTTCACGAATAAAGTTTTTCTCACCTTTTAATAGAATCTAGAAATATTACCAGTGAATTTAATATTTATTGACTATTTATCTGACTAATCTGTTTTACACGTTTCGTTAAAAGTACCTATTACTTAGCCATTCTATTGCACGACGTGTATCGTGTTTATTCAGAACAACGGATTGTTTTTATGGATTTGAAACCTGAATATGTGGCTACATGGATTAATTACATAGTAATTTGCGTTTTGTTATATTATTTGTTTATAATTTTTAAAAGTGGTATTTCAGCAGAATTGTATTGCGTCTACAATGAAATCTTAATGGACATTTCTTCAGCCTACTAAATCTAGATATCTGTATTAATTGTCCAATTCATAGGCTTTCTAACTGCAGGAAAAACAATGTTATGTTGTTATTATTTCATTTTTCTCTGAGTGCTAGTTTTTATTAGTTATATATTATTATTATACATTATTATTATTAGCATACAGTCGAAGATTGATATGAACAGGTCTGTTTATGTACTATCCATATTATGTCATAGAAATATGTTGTATCCTCTGAGACTGTCCTCTTTTCTCTCAGGAGATGGCTGACTGGACGCGCCGTTACCAGGAGCAACAGGAAAAACGACGCCAGGTTAACCGCGAACAGGACACAGTGCAGGCTGCAGAGGCTGGTGCGGGTGGAAAACCCGGTGCCCCACCTGAATGGGAGAAGGTGTGTCGCCTGTGTGACTTCCAAACAAGGCCTTCAGTATCAGGGGCAAAGGCGGGGAGTGGAGGAACAGTGGCCGTAGCTGCTCATCAACCCGCAAGAGACACTAGTCGTATGCGTGGTCTACTGCTTCAGTTAAGAGGGACGCCTCTTGTCCGATAAGCTACTTGGATTTTCTTCGTTATCAACTGCACGTATGTTTGCTTAAAATCTTCTTGGTTAACCATTGTAATGTATCTAAAATCCAAAATTAAACAAGGAAATTGTCAATATATTTCATGACTAGTAATTTAACTGCTCAATTATTTAAATGTATCCGATATTAACAAAATATTTTGGCATGAAATGGCATATAGATGTTATGAAAATTATCTAAAATGGTAGAGCATAAATAAAACAATTGTAGTCCGGAGTGAACCATCCTTTGATTTCCCTTTCTCCAAATAAATGTTTGTATGATAGTATTACAATTTTATGTCTGTTTCCCTTCTTTCCTTGTATGCATGTTAATCTAAATATTGTTATATCTGGCAAATTAAATCTTAATTTCGCGTAATATTGCTTTGCTATTTCTTGTATTTGTCAAATTTTATTTCCTACGACTTAATTAGCGTATATCAGGAGATGCTTTTTTCACATTTCAAGAAACTTCATTCTCAGATCTTCTACTAATGAAGTCATCTTTTCAAATACTAATTTTTTAATTTGAATTTTATCTACCTTGCAATCGTTTCCGATATTAAGTTAGAAACATCATCGTTGAAATTCTCCTTATTGAATTAACTTCGTATTTTTACTTTCGTTCTCAACATAGTAAATTCTAGTGGAACGTATTGTTTTCCGTTTAAGCTTTTATATGACACATATTATTGAATTGTAATGTAATTTAAGAACTATGAGTATGTTATTAATAGCAACATCATCAAGCCAAGAATAAGAGCGTCAGCGATGAGTCTTAGGATATGCTTCTGGCTCTATAATCTTTAATTCTACGAACAATAGACCTATTTTTACTGCTATTTTATAATTTAAAATGGAGTATTTTAATATAAGTGTTATTGTCATGTACTTGAAATAATACAATTATATTGAACTGTTAACAGTATATATCTGTGTATCTTTTAGAAATGGATCCATTTCGATGAAAATATTTTTTTTATTACTATCAAAACTAAAACGACAGTGTCGCAAACAAAAATCAGAAAACGAGTTCAAAGACAAAACATTAAAATAATGTAAGACCCATATAGTAAACAAGACCAAATCGTGTTTTGTGGAATCAATTGTTTATTCTAACACGCCATGGGTGATACACGACTCAGAATTTAAAATCAATACTTCAAAACACAGCTCGGATATACTATTACATTGCGTAACATAACTCAGAGGTGTATCCTCTTCAATGTGTAAACACAGTTATTGACTTCATTTATCCATTTATGTTTGCGATTTGGACGAACGAGTATGTTAATGTATAATGGAACCGCCGTATAGTTGAAACAATTCTTTAAAACATGGCATCTAAGATGCATATAAGCTTAAAAATCTAGTAAGCTGGAGGTTGTTTAAGAAAGAACTATTAAATTAAAGATGTCTCATTGCCAAAAATATTAAACCATCTTTATTTGTTTATGAACGCTTGTTAAATACTGTTCCAGAGACCACTCATTAATGATCAATTTGTTTATAGCACGGAATACTTTCTATGATGACTCTAACGCCCTCTTACATGATGAAGTTGGTTATCTTGCTAGTTTATGTTAGCTTCCATTTTAAACTGCTATAATAGAAAATATAATGACATATACACAGAAGGACACATTGTATAACCAATGACACTATCTCATACAATAGCAGCTACATAGTAAACTATACCGATTAGGTAATTAAGTCATTGAATACTGTTCAGTTAAAATAAAAAATGTATTTAATATAAACGTGTAACTACATATTAGCGAAGCAAATTCAATCGTATTATTATTGGATAGAGAGCTGACATAATGAGACTTTTTAGAACATTGGGATTTACCCCTCATAGATTAATGTGCAGGCGTTAAATAAAGTTTTTTTAATAGGGCTCTTTAGAACAACCTGCTTTCAGTTGACTCCGGCACTGACCCATTTATCTTTTGGTATGCTTACAGTACTCCCCCTAAACATATTATGACCCCCCTGACTTCAATTTCGTCACATACAGCCTACACTTGCTCTGCGACAATATTATCTAATTCTTCACATCTTCGAAAGCATTAGTGTACATGTTGCTAACGCCGTAGCTCTGACACTACAAGTACAGGCGGATTTTCTGAGTGAAGTGCAACGGCCCCGCACGCCATCCCCTTGAGTCTAATTTGGATGTTCCTTTCACGCACGAAGGTCTGTTCCTGACGGTTCAGAGTTATAATGTTTTTTTAACTATGGAAAAAAGTCTTCTTGTGTGCTTCCGTCGACAATCCAACTTGCCAGTAGCCACTTTTCAGATCAAATTTTGAGTAAACACTTCCACCCTTGAATCTCTTTGAAAGTAGGTATATAAGCATACTATCTTTCACCGTAATGTCATTTAAACGTCTATAATCGCAGGCAAAGTGCGGATCCCTTGTCTTCTTTGAAACAACGATAACAGGACTGCAATATTAATATTTCGTATATGTTATAAATGTTTTGATCTCAAATCTTCATACTCTTTAGCATAGTAGTTACTTTATCGACATAACAAAGTGTAACCTGCAGAGGTAGAGTCTAGACCGGGACCAATGCATTTAAGTTAATACCATGCTTTACCAATTCGCACTGCTTAATCCAATCTGTAAATAATTCCAACTACGATTGAACTTATTCCTAATATTTTCCATTAACTATCTTCGGCATAGTATTGACTCCTCCTCAAAGAGATGTAGTCAATTAAATCTACATTTCATATCGATTGAAAACTCTATATCATAGGTCACATAATTTCTCAAAACTCCCTTGTGTATAGCCCGATAGAAAATTCCAACCCAGGGTACCTGCAAAGTCTGTACAGTCAAAATATAGCAACAATATAGAGCCAAGAATACTCAACTTGTTGTTATCTTTTATACTCAATGAAATATTTGTACTTCCAAAAACACGAAGAGGGGACCATGAAACGGTGGTCAAAAACACCGGGAAAATAGGTGAAATTAGATGAGTCAATAATACAGGGTGAATAAACACAAACACCTGGCCTCGTATTAATTAATAATACCTATGATATGTGCATCATAGGTCTGTCCTTACACTTGAAATACACAGTGAGTTTTATTGAAAATATTTAACTGTTAAGCCAAAAAATGTCCAATATCCTCCCGACTTCACGCACTTTTTACATTTAACTTTTTCTATCAAAGGCGCAAATTTTGTCCATGATCCTCGCAATTATTGCACGTCATAGTGCAATGTTTTTTATTTATCGCAGTTATTAATCCTGGAAACGACTCTGTCACGATAACCACGTTTACTGAGCTAGCATCGCCAGGTTGCAGAATAATCGTCAAATATTGCACCATGTCATTGTTTTGGGTTTATCATCGATACCATGGGCCAAATAGTCTACGGAATGCAGCGAGCAATTTGTAGTTTTAACCAGTCATCCGCCTTGATCTTGTGTTCTCTGGAATATGAGACTCGACACTGCAGTTCTGGGGCATATTTAAGCGCCAACTTGTCCGATTCTGAGAATTGAAAAATATAATTGAATATGTTGGCTAATCTTCCTCACGAATAAACTATTCCAGGTGGTCCAGTATAGCTTCAATGGTAGTACAGTCTACTCTGGCTAGACCGGACAAGTAAAATACAGCAAAAAATGTCCGGTTTAGGTTAAATGTTATTTATCTTGTAAATATATGTAGGTAGCAGTGGGTATCTTCGTAATAGTATAATAAGTATACGTATATTTTCTACTTATACAGGTACATTTACTTTGTCATCTTAACTAGCTTTAATAGTACATATATGTATGTTTACTAAATCATATGAAAATATCTACGTACATACTATTATCTACTGATCACCATTACCATTTAAAAATATTATTTTATGTTATAAAATTGTTGTTCAGTTTAAGCAATGGAAAATACATAATAAATCAATGTATTTGACACAAAAACTCGTCCCAAGTCCAGTTTGGGCGATTCCGGTTTATCCAAGATTAAATACATATAAACAATAGAAAGAGAAGTTGAAGTTTGTAAATCAGTCCGGTATTGCCACAATTCCAGTTTATCCAGAGTAGACTGTACTCTATGGATTGTTTCCCATGCCATATTGAGTCAATGTTTTAGTTAGACACAGAGAAAATACGTAGTTTGGCCTCACTTAATGTGTTTATTATTAAGTACAGTAACCTTCGAATTTCACTTTAAGTTTTGTAATGAATGAATTTACAAAATATATATTTTTTAATGAATGTTCCTTCTCTTAATGTTTGTTAATTTTAGAGCGTATTGTACATATGGATCTAAATATGGTTTTCAATTGCCAGCGTTTATCAAATAATTATTGCGCCCTTTTTTCATTTTCATTAATTGCTATAGGCATTGTTATAGGCAAGATACCTTCAACGATATTTTAACTTATTAACATTTTCAATCTTTGAGCTCGTTTGTTGAGTTTTATCTATGCGATGTTATTTTTATTTTGGTGTTAAGTGTTCTAAATATTTAATTTCAAATTACACTATTTTTGTTCGTATTTGTATGTTTATTCTGAGTTTTTTTGTGGTAATTAATTATAATGCATATAGTTGTGGCATTTACCCCGCATTTGTTTTTTATATTCAAAATTATATATTTTCCTTTTGCTTGATTTTTTTATTTTTTTATTATACATATTATACATTTTTTATACAAAAAGATAATTTCTTATATTTAAAATAATTTTCTTATGTTATCTTTGTATTAAATAAATATCATAATGATAATATTATTTTCATTTCAATACTAATTGTTTGATTTTCTGTGAACTCTTGTAGATTCAATCTATTATTTCTATGATATGCAAAACGTTATGCTATGTATGTACGTTAAATCATTTAGACAAGTTATAAAGTCTGTTACAATAGTATTAATTTTTTCCATATTATTTTCTATGATATATTAATGTTTCTATAAGCCAAGGCCAGGTAGATAGATACAAGCCAAATAAGTGATTAATTATGCGTTTTTAAATATTTTATTGTACTTTAAAGAAACACGTTTAAAGTTTTGGGATACACAAAATGATAAAATTTAAAATAATCTGTTTTTATATCGTATTTATTTATTTATTTATTTATTTATTTCAGCTATCAGATCTTGGAATGCAAAATCATTTGATCTTCACATAAACTTTACGAAGAAAAGTTTTACTACTATTCTCTTTTATAAGTAGTACTTCAATTATTTCCATATAATGTGCAATTATCATTTTCGGTACTACCTTTTAATACTTGATATAATAATACGGCATTGTAATTTTTCGTAATGATTTTTGCTGATTTTTTAATAAACTTTTATTGTGATTTTATATAATTATGCTTCATATATTTATTTGTATGTTTTTCTTCATTATTAAAACCATTTGATTTCTAAGACTTTTACTTTCTACTTTTTTAGACAACGGTATCATAGGAACTGATAACTAAATATTATAATTATTTATACATCAAAAATATAAATTTAACTGACAAAATTTTAATACTTATGTCAAAGGTGTAACCAACGAAATATAAATTATTCCTTTTTAGGTCTGTAGTTTACCATATTATGTTGCAGTTTCGTGTAATAAGCTTTAATTAGTTTAACATTTAACAGCTGCCTGTTTTAGTATACATATATATTATTATGCTAACAAATTTCAGTTATTTTAAAATTGCTTTTATAAAAATAAATGCTTAATTAAAATGCACTAAAACGAACATGTTTTAAGGTTATAGTTTTATACGTAGAGTAGTTATATTTATAATCACTATGCATAAATAAATAAGGAGTAATGTAACAAATAGTGGAAAGATGTTAGTTCACTTGTTTTATGATTCTGGACTAATATACCCTAAAATAAATTATAAGAAAATATTTAGTTTTGTAGTCTAGCACGCAGACTGGATTAGTATAATAGAAGTTTATTACCTATGTATAGCTTAAAAGTTATCTTAATGGAGTCATTCCATTTTGACTTAATTTCTGCCTGGTCAGAAAAATATTGTGATAATTATTGTAAATATGTACTAACGATACTTAACCAGATAACTGTTTTAGACAATGCATAAACTAATTAAGTGTTTCCAGGGACTATATTTTATTACCTTCAGCATATATTTGGATTAACACATCAGTAAAAGTCACATTTTTTCACAACTAAAAATAATTATTTTTTTTAATAAAACAAAATACGCTGGATTTTCAGTTAGCGCTATTTATAGTTTGATAATTAATTTGCTTCTTAATCAGCACTAAATTATGAGCGTAGAGCTGCTGGTTATATATAGTGTGTTATATTTTCTGAAATAAAATAGTTATAATACATGAAGAGAGGTAGAGGCAATAATATCCACAAGCTGTTAATAGGTAGCAGTATCTATATTCACGATTATCATATATACATCTATCAATGGATAATAATTAGTATATGTCCAATATAGCTATTGATATTTTTCAAGTGAGCAAATTATAATATTATCAATACAATTTAACATTTGGTATTTTAAATAAGGATTACACAAGTAAATATTGAAGATGTCTTGCATAGGTTGATAATTCTGGAGAAGGAGTAGGGAATTCTTCGGTTTCTTCATTTGTAATGCTATCTAAAGTATATTTTCAAAATGAATGAAATATAGTGCAGCATTATTTAGTTTAGATAATAATTGTGGTTAATAATCGTGTTACAAGCAAAGAAAGAATACAATTGCAAAAGTATTACAATATTTACAACGATGTGTATAAAATGATTCACATAGTATTTAATAATAAAAGATTAATTTCAGACAAAAATACCATATTAATAATCTTTAATACAACCTAACTTTGCGTTCATGAAGTAAATAACTATATAGAGAAGAGCTGCAGGTAATCGGCCGCATGTTTTATAATATCTATATATATTTTAAAATTGGTTTGCATCTAAAGTAGTATGTGAAGCCACACAGTAACAAAAGGTTTATTTCACGAAAACTGTACCAAGTTGCTTGCTTGGT
Source organism: Invenusta paracnida (assembly GCA_036023295.1). Lineage (NCBI taxonomy): Eukaryota > Metazoa > Platyhelminthes > Proseriata > Coelogynoporidae > Invenusta > Invenusta paracnida. Next base: position 8,741 of record JAYRBW010027294.1, read on the forward strand.
TTGTAGAGAATTTTGCAAGCGGCGGTTGATTCACAACGCCGTTGTTGTATCACGACTTGAAACGATAAGTCCTGTGGCGTTGAATCAATATCAAATTTAGCTTGCTTCAAGAGATGAAAAGCAGGGAACTGATAAAAGCCCCAATATATAACCATATTTAGAGTTTAAACTAACATAATTTCTAGAATTTTTTCGATATTACAATTTAATAATATATATATTTTTATATTTTTGTTAAAAATTTATTAATCAATCTAATTATAATGAATAATAAGCTAAAGTATTATAAAACATTAACTAAATAGCCATCACGTAACGGCAAACTCTCTCAAATGGCTGCGTCGCATAGCATGTCGTAATTTTTGTTATTCCGACTGGTAGAAAGAAAAAATCATATAGTACCCACCATTAAAAATTAATAACTATTAAAATAAATAATATAATTTTTATTTAAAAATATGATTAAATATAAATTTTGAATTAGCATTTAATAATATAATAAAATATATAGGGTCTGGGGAAAATATTCATAGAAAATATGTTTAGATGAGATTCTTACGCAGAATTTTGTGTGACAGCGCCATTGGAAAGCCTTGCTATCGTTAGTAGATTTGAAATGGCTTTGTATGTTCGCTGAACTCTCTGCAAGATTTGCCGATTTTGCTTCCTCAGTCTTCGCGTTTATTATCACATGTTTGTGTACTAAAATTTTGAGAATCTCCAAGGGATGCCGTACGCGGTAAATGCACACTACATTTTCTATATTTTGACCAATTAATTTCAATTGTCATTTCTTTTCAGGCTGATTGAAACAACTACTGAAGCCATGGAAGATCCTAAGTTGAACTAAATGATAGTACGACTCTTCTGTATTCAACTGTGCCCCTGTTAAAAGAAATATTGGAGGATAATCCGATTTAATTTACGAAATAGAAACCAATCGATCTTTTCTAAAACGTGGATATTGACAACAGTTAATTAGTACTGTGAGTACATAGTTCCCAATTGCATGGATTACCAAGGGGGCAATATGTCCGTTTGTGGTTCTTCTGGTTATCCTCCTTCAAGTGCAGGTGGTGGACAACCACAAATGACATCAGCTGGGTCATCACGCATGCCTTCTGGACCAAATGGTAATATGCCACATGCAATGGGCATGCCTGCATCAAATCCTTATGCTAATCAGGAATACCCCCAACAGTACAGACAATACCCTTCATATCCATCCAATTATCCAACACAGCCGCAGGATTATGGCCAGCAAGGATCTAATATGAGTTCAATGCCTAATAATAATGGACGCTTTTCTCAGGGGCCCCAAATAAGTGTATCTCAAGCTCAGCAGGCATATTCTCCAGCCCCTGGACAAGGTCATGGACACAGCCCTACTTTAAACCAATTACTACAGCAGAATAGCTCTGGACATCAGTCAAGGAGTCAACCAAATATACCTATGCAAACTGGACAAAACAATTACAGAGCATATGAAGGTGGTCCTCAATACCAAAGTTGGAATCAAGGCAAACCATCTCATATGCATTCTGCTATTTCTCAAAGTATTCAAACTTCAAACACTTCTCAAGACCCACTACAAGTACAATCACAGGTGAGAAATTTATAATTATACAAGTTTGTATTTTTAGTAATTTTTATCTATTAATAATAATATCATTTATATAAAACATTTTATAAATTCAAATTTTGGCATGGATATACTTTTGCATAGACTGAGACACTGGGATAATTATGAGTATGACTAGAAGTAGAGTCTCTTATTTTATTACATAATAATTATTATAATATATATATATATACCTAATTTTATTATGATATATTAATTGCTAACTATCCACTGGATAGTGTCCAGCATTACAAAAATAAATAGACTCAATAGGTTCTCTTTTAGTGGTATACTTTTCTTGGCAGCCCCCATGGCCCAACTAGATATATGACTAATTCAGTCTGTTTCTTAATTGTAGTTTAAACATATCATATTATTATGCCATAATATGTATGTTATTATTTAACAGTGATTTTGTAGTCTGTATGTGGCAAAGCCAAAGAATCACATCTAAAAAAATTCTGATCCCAAATATATATTGTTTTAACATTTTTAATAACATGTCAAAATGACACTAGCCTAGTACTTGGTACAACAAAAAGTAAACAGTACAAATGTTGCAATATATTGATAGTAAAATGTAAATTAATTAATTTAATTTAAAATCAAATAATAATATATATTAATATTGAAATCTAAAAGATATGACTTAATAAAATGTTTACTCAATTTCAATATATTTGCAAAATTATCTTGTCAATGAAGTCTTCATTTTTAAATATGAGTAGGTATATTGCATCCTATTGCATACATGCAACTATACATATTTTATATAATTAAAGAAATACCCTTTAACTCATTTCAAAATATATTTGCAGTAACTTTTTAATTATATATGTTTTAAATATCATTAACTCAGCCTCATTGATAGACCAATCTAAATTCCCTGTATAATAAATATAGCCTGGTCTATATACAATTTTAAGATTATAGAATAAGTATTATTATTAAGAAGATTGACAGTGATATGTGTGTCTAATAAGTCCCTACAGAGTTTGTATGTATGTATTTACAATGTAGGTATTTGCAACCAATGAAAAAAAATCAATGAAACAACCAATGAAATTTGTTATAATAATACAGTTTTATCCTTGAGTTGTCATTTTAATTGCTCTATAAATAAATGAGACAGATAAATAATAAACTTTCTAGGGACTTATGAGACAGACTGTACAATTATAAAAATTATTATAATATCAAAACATATACAATTAAAAATAAATTTAGTTTCAGTTTAAACTTACTCTAGCAGAATATCGGTTAACTATAAGTATAAAATTGATAAAAGTTGCACTAAATTAATATCAATCAATGTCAGTTTTATATACTATCTTTAGTTAAGCAGTATTAGAACATGAATATTATCAACTGAATATTTTAATTTATGCACTTGAAAGTAATTGCAATATAGTAAACAAGTCCTATATATTATAGTCTATAAAGAATAGTTTCTGATACTTGTATAGTAACTAGATCACAATGTAATATACCACATGGGATATCATCTTTACAAAGGTCTTGTCTACTTGTCATTTATGAAGTACACATGTCAATGTTGATTTATTAAACAATTAAAGGTTTTACATAAAACTTAAAGAAGTTTGTCTTTGTTTTACAGTTTGTTGCTATTAATTATATACCTGAGCAAATTGTGATAATGTGAAAAATATGTAATGATGCTGGACAATGGGCTGTATTAGTCCATACAGTGTCATCAGTGGCACTATACATTTTTCTATCAATCTGATCATAATTGACATTTGAATTCTGGATGTTATTGTTATCAATTTCACCTCCTTCATTCACATTCAAATTGCTTTCCCAATTCTCCATCAAATTAGCTGCTTCTTCAGCAGTATATAATATTGCTTAGCCATAAAGTCTAAGCAGAATTTATTTGATATCTACCACCAAGAAAAATCATTATTGTCAACTCAAGACAGAATGTTACTGTCTACTACACTTAGCAAGTGATAAATACAAAT
>JAYRBW010027305.1:0-12345 GCA_036023295.1 Invenusta paracnida
AGTATAAAACACTAATAAATTGGTTGTTAGGAACAATATATACAGTGCTTTTAAATTGATTGATTTTTGAGTGACTGAGGAAGAGAGCGGCAGGCATCTAGACGCATCTGATTGCCAAGATGCGAGTGAGACCTCTCGAGAGTCAGTGATTAGCTTGAAAGATGCAGACAGCTCTAGTCATTAATGCTAAGGAGAATAGGTCAAGCCAATAACAAGAGCGTCAGTGATTAGCTTGAGAGATGCTAGCAGCTCTAGTCATTAATGCTAAGAGAATAGGTCAAGCCAAGAACAAGAGCGTCAGTGATTAGCTTGAGAGATGCTAGCAGCTCTATAGTAATTAATGCTAAGGAGAATAGGTCTATTTTTGACCGCAAATAAATCGAACTAGAATGGATTAAAAAGGTCATTTTTAATATCAGCGTAATTGCCAAGCGTTAAGGAATAAAATGCACCCGAGATAAACATTTGAAAAGATTCTGGATACTTTTTTAAAAGAATTTCGATGAAACATTTGTCTTCTTATTATCTAAACAGCGTCTCAAAAATAAAAGCCAAGAACTGAGCTCCTTAAAAGCAAAACGTTTAAATGATATTGATGAAATGAAGTACAACCATTAATGAAATAGAAATAAAAAAGTGCCAAGATTTGATTGTAACAATGATTACTGTTAAAAATGCATATATATAGATTAATAAGTAATATATAACAAGAAAATTAAGAAAAACATGAGAAGATAATATTAAGAAAAACTACACTGCAATAGTATAAATGGTATTATTTTTTAAATATTTTATATTAATATTATCTATAATAACTAAAAATGCATTTATATGAGTCATTGCTTCTGTAAAAATATTTCATTGATAAGATTTATTTTTATTTTTTTGCTGTCATATTTTTATGAGTTTACTAGTTTAGATATAAATATGTTACTTATTAATCTATATATGAATTTTTAACAGTAATCCAGGGAATACTTAAACAATAAATTAAACAATAGTAGTCCTTGCAGTAATCATTTTAACAATTGAATCGTGGCGCTCTTTTTATATCAATTTCTTTAATGGCTGTACTTCACATTTCATCAATATCATTTTAACGTTTTGCTTTTGAGGAGCTCGTTTATTGGCTTTCATTTTTGCGACGCTGTCGTTTTTGATTAGAATGGTCTTTTCTGAATAATCTCTGAAATTTTTTTTTAAAATAATAGTTCAACAGTCTTACTTGACAATATGTCACAAATAAAAGCGCAGATTATATACGTAAGAAAATTACACATTATATAGACAGACAACCATATGAGATTAAACCAAAATGTAACCATTTCAACGTAAATCGAATAATTTTTTATTTAGCTAGCTATTCTTAGGTTCATATTTTGTTAAACATTTTTACATTTCCAAATTGAAGCGTTAACTTAAAAAAATGAGGTATAACTCATACTATTAAGAAAATTAATAATTACTTGGACATTAAGTCTTATGTCAAGTTTCTGAAAATAGTAACCTTAATTTATATCTAAACTGGAAAATTCAGGCTAAAAACAAGAAAACAAAAGATTAATGAAAAATTAATAGCAATGAAACAAGATGCAAAGCAACTCACATACATACATGTCTAGTTAATAGGTAGTAAGCTAATTTTTATAAATTGTTAACAAATATTACAATTATACCATTAAAATAATTTTTTCTTAATTTTTTGTTTTCTTGTTTTTAGCAATTTTTCATTTTAGATACAGGTATGTGTTACTATTCATATTATATATGTATTTCTAACTGTAAGCAAATATTGTAAGAATTAGCTCTTGGTGCCCTTTTTATATCATTTTCTTTTGAGGAGCTCGTTTCTTGGCTTTCTTTTTGCGGCACTGTAATTTTTGTCTTGATAATTTTTAATAAATATCGTTGAACAATTTTTTTATTGGACTTTTGGAAAGTCAGATTACGGAACATAAGTTTTTGGGAAAGTGTCATTTTGCAATTGTTGCGGTCCCAATGCTATTTAGCTTTCCACGTGCGTGCATTTGATCGGGAGAATCTATAAAATGTCAAACTACTCCAGCACAATTATTTACAGCTATATAAATAATAGAATAAACTGATTTTAAGCTGTGTTAATGATCTACAAGCTTTCTTTTTATTCCTTAATACTAAACATAAGAGTATAATCGTCCCTTTTGTGCAACCTGTTGTCTTAGGTGAAATTACCTCCTTTTAATACAGTCATGATTAAGTACTACTTATAACACATGAATATAAATGGATTGACAGACGTTACAAAAACTGTGAATCCTTGAAATCAATTAAAATGTGAAATAGTATAGAGAAGATTAGTATCTAGTGTGTACCAACTTAGACAAACCAACGATAGACAAACAGAACAACAGTCTAAATGTACACTGACAATATTTGCTAAATGCGAATTAACCATAAGTAAGATATTCTCACACTATATAATTGACTAATTTTCTGTCTGCAATTAATATATTTTAACTATCTAAACACAATGCCACATTTTTAATCTATTTTATTTATACGTGTCTCAAAATCATTTATAATTTATATATTTATAAACATCAAACTATTTAATGTGACAATTATTAAGATAAGAAATGAAAATGAATGGAAAAATCACGGACAACAGAATAAAATCCATAATCGTGTATTACTATATAGTTCATATAGTGCATTGAAGCAATTGCATTGTCCTCAGAGAAAGTATTCTGCTCATTTGCGTACTTGAAGATAAGAAACTATATTGTGCCCAAATGTGTTCAGCTCATAGATATAAACATACTTTAAATAAACTATAGGTATATAAGTTATTCTTGTTATTCTATATCTATGATTTAACTAATTATTTTTGTTTGGTTAAAATAATATATTTACTGAGGACTACGTAATATAGGGTAACTTAGGGTAATATGGGACGTATAAGCACTTATTTTATAATTTCTATGATATTATTAACCCTATTTTTATGGCATAAGAAATATAATTAGTCTAATATGAAACACACCGTTATTCATTATCGTTTCCAAAAAATACGTTGTTTATAGGGGGTTATTTCATTATTTTTAAACCGTGGCGTGTTCAGATAATATTCTTCTGAATAGATCAATTTTATACCGAAAATGTTTCCGATAAAAATTTAATATAAATAAAAAAAGCTGACGAAAACAAAACTATTTAGACTATGCGGTAGCATCATCAAGCCGTTTCATTTTACCCTAAATTTAATCTCAAATAGGACACATTATGTGGGTGATATGGAACACTTCAAAATTTTATAATTTTAATGGTGACACCGTTTAAATAAGACTTTATACTAATAACATTATTAAGAATTACTAATAATTTATTATTACTAAATTATTATTATTAGGTATTATTATTACTGTTAATCAATTATTACTATTACTACTTATTTTAAGAGCAACTAGACCTTGCTCTGGATAACTTTTTTGGCTTTCGAATTGATAAAGTTGGATGACGTTTCTAAAAGGCGAAGTACCAGTCCCATCCTGTAAGACCCTTTCTTGCATTAAAATTATTTCAAATGTTATTTCTTGACAGTATTCAAACACAAGCAGTTCAAGATCAACAAAGGTCAAAACAAATCCCATCAAACTCCTCTTATTGAAATAGTTCACCAATTTGTTTTCATCTTCTGACAGAACTGGTTTCCTTCCTAATTTTATTTTCACATTTATTAGTGATATAGCGATATGTTGTCGTAGGCACATTACATGCCTTTTAATGGCTCTGTATGATTGTCCATTTTCTCTAACTATTTCTACAAGCCTTAAATTTCCTGCAGAAAATGTTTGTCTTATAATCTAAAATGTAAAGAATATAGATACTTCAATCATTTTGGATTTGAGATCAAACCTTAACATTATTATTGACATTAAGCATATTATTATTGATGGACCACTAGTATGCAATTGCACTCTTATCAGAAATTTCGTTATTTTTTCATAGAATGTGCGTTTAAAATTATCCGAATGAAGTGTCCCGCATATTACCTTTATAAAATGTTGCCATTAGGGTAATAAGGGACACTATAGAAAATTATTAGAATAGAATATTTCTTTAATAACTATTTGTATAACTATATTGCTTATACCTACTTTATTCACATCAAAGCACAAATCCATAATCTTGCATTGTTATCACATCCTCTTAGACGTGCCCTTTCTTAAAATGTAATAAGAAAAATCTCACATTTATAATGCTACTTTGATTAAATAAAATTCAAATCAGTGTTCTAACGCGGAAGCAAGTTATTTTAAACAAAATGAATAAGTGTGTACTACGTATGTACTATGTGTGTAGATGTATGTATATAGTCACATCCTTTATAAATAAAAATCAATAAAGATTCTAAAAATTGAAAATGCTTAGGGTGTCCCATATTAGCCAGAGCCCCATATTACCCTAACTTACCCTACATATCAGGACAAAGATAATAATATGCGGGTGACACATTTGTTATTATCTATTATCTTTGTATCTTGACGTCCAACCTATTTCGAAAAAAATATCAATATATACTTAATTATTTATATAATTATACTTTAAATATGCATTGTTATAGTAAATCTAAATATATCTATGGTTAAAACGAAATACTGTTCAATATCAATGTATTTCTTATTGCAGTGAATTGAAATAATTCAGAGAAAATATAAGGCGCGTCCGGTTTAATCGTTGAAGATTTTTTAATGAACAAATTTTGTGATTTCATTTTCCTTTTCATTCGAGTTAGTATCTGTAGTTAGGTTAATATTATATTAATTACCGAAAATATAACTAATCAACCAGTGTTAAATCATGGCAAGATATTATAATATTAATATAAACTGAAAATAGCAACATATCTATGAACTGTATAACTGTTAGCTTCCATGCTGTGCAAAAGGGTGAAGTGACAATTACATATATATTGCCTATATTACCTAAATTGCCTATCGATATTTTAGAATGAAGAATATTACAATTTTGAGAAATGTAGGTAGGTATATGTAATAATTAGTTTATAAGTATGAATATATGACAAATATTTAATTTGTAAATGACCATATAATTTTGTCTTGGACCTCAATTGTTAATGACATACTGCTAACTTTTAGCATGATAGTTAATGCCATTAATATTATAATAAATATTTAATAATAAAAAGAAATCTAAGAAAAGAAAAAGCAACTTATAACAAAATTACTTATAAACTTTATAAAGACTTTTTTACAATACAATGTTTGCATTTATATTTTTTTACAATACAATGTTTACATTTATATTTTTTCAACAATAAATATATTGTCGGTAAATTATATGTCGAAGAATTGTATATAGAATGCATTTATATAATTTAAATAATACTACTTTGTAGGAATATAGGTCTCCAAAATAGTCACATGAATAGATAGTATAGGTGCTTTATATTTTATTACTATTTACGTATAATACTTCACCTACGAGTGCTATAAATAATAACTATTCAAATAATCTACTGTCAGACTAGGAATTACGAATAACGACTTTAACACTCAATACACTAAAACGGGCTGGCAGGTCGCAAGCCTGGAGCCTAGAAGGTCATCGCCACCGGTCCCCCGCACAGTATCATCCCCTCTCTTCTCACTCCCAATATATGGATTGAGACCCTCAACACCAGAACCCTCAAGTAATCTTGTAGATTACAAGAAGCTGCCTCCCTTGCCTCAAACCTTAGACTCTCTATCCTTGGTATCCAAGAGCATCGGCGCACCTCTAACTCGGATGTTAAACTGGGATCCGGCTGCTTTTTCAAAGATGCTTCTGCCACTCCAGCTGCAGTTGGTGGTATCAGATTCCTGTTCAAAGCTAATGCTCTCCACGCACTTCTCGACCTACAGTTTCTTATCGACAAGGTTGGCTGTGTATCCTTTGCTTATCAGGACAGGTGGCTTAATGTTAACCGCACCATCTGCCCCACACGGAGAACTTCTTCACGGGGCGTTAGACGTAACCTCTGGACAGGGAGATGAAAATTTCCACTTTTTCGGGTCTCCAGCGTCACGGGTCTCTCAGGTGTCATCCGTCGTCGGGACGCTGGTGGTCGCGGGTTCTGGGGTGATGGGGGGCCATGAGCCGTAATCCAGACTACAATCCCCGGCATCTGCTTCTTCGGTCTAAAGATGTGGAGGAGAACCCAGACCCCGCGAGTGAGGTGTGGTCCACCTGTGGTGAAGCCTCTGGAGGGGAGCTGCACCTCTTCGGGGCAACGTTGAGTGTGGCAGGGTGTGTCACAGGAAGCAGGACTGTGGAGGTGGTGGAGCAGGAGGTGGAACTCTTGAGCGCAGAGTTGAGCCGGCAGTTCCAGCTGCCGGGAATACCCATCAGTCGCTCAGGAACAGGGCAGGTCCGAATGTAAAATGCCCTGTCTGCGGAGCAAGTCTTACAAATTTGATTATAATGAGTGAATTATATTTACCAGAAAATCGAAACTTACGTTGGAATGTAGAACGTTATATAAATAAATTTCACTAATTGCACAATGTTGTTATTCCATAAATAAATATTTTCGGGGTGTCTATTTTATGTTAAAAATTTTATTTCACTACTTTTAGGTATGTTTATGTGAACTTCGGGCTACACTTATTGGAAACATGTGACCGAAAAAATCAATTTGAAGATAAAAATTAAAATTAAAATACCAAGTTAGAGTACTCAAAACTTCTTGATATAATTATATATGATATACACGCATTTACAATTGTATTTAATTATATTATTTCTGGTTTCATCGCTAAGCTTACAAATTTAAAAAATTTTGTAGCAAAATTATTTATGCTATGTTTATTTTCTGTATGGATAAAAAAAATGTTGCAAACGTTGCAATAAAATTATTTGATGTCGTTTACTATTTGAAATATATATCTGATCCACTAGTAACGAAGAATCTATTGACAGAAACAGCGAAGCTAAAAAATACAGAACTCACAACTCTAGAGAAAGTTAATTCAGCGGTTTACACCGATGCGTCAGCTATTGAAGGCGACAGAGTTATTGCGGTCTACTGGGCGGATGGTAGTGAAACAGAAGACGCTATACCGTCAGGTGTTCACTGCTCCAGCTGGTCAAGAATACAGAGAAGGATACGTAAAAGACAAAAACATAAGTGCCACAATCATTGATATTTTGAAGACCTGCGTCGAGTCAGTATTGGGAGCAAACAGAAGAAACGAAAACATCTAAAAGCCAAGAAGAGAAATCACTTCGAATAGTACAAAATGTACTAAGAGAAAGTATTACTAGACCATCTACTAACTCAGAGTCGACAAGAGTCCCATACTCAGACACTACCTCCACAGCATCTACAGAATGCGAATAGCCTAGTATGTGAAGAGACCACCAGTGAGAAGCCAACGAAGACATCGAACACCTCCTCATGAAATGCACGAGATGGGAAGCTATTAGGCGAGAGACCTTTAATACGATCATCTACCATCTTAAAGACATCTTTGAAACCTCCCCAAAATTCTTCAGTTTCTCGGTACGATCGCCCGGGACCTTCTCACCCATAACTAGAAGAAATAATAATAATAGCAGTGTTACTTCGGGTAAAAAATAATTTAATTAAGAGAACCCAATCCTGCAGTAAAAATAATGGAGGTTTATTTGTGAATTGAAGTTTGTCTAATTTTATGTACAAAAGTTTAACAATTCGTCTAAATAGTTGTTACTGTTTAAGCTGTTTTGACAGTTTCATAGTGATAAGTCATCAAACTTCTCTATTTTCTTCAGGATTTATAGCTTTGGGTGTAATAATGAAGTGTGTAAAATATCGATGTGTAATTGAAGTGTAATTTATAGCATTTCCACTTTTCTCAACATTTTAATTATTACATATCTTAAGTTTTCAGAGATTTCTTTTACCATAGATTGATTTTATTTAATAATGAAATATGTTCAAAAATCTCTTAATGTTACAGAACCAGAACATAATAACCATTAAAATGTATTACTTAAACCATATTGTATCAATTGTTATAGTAATAATTTTAGAATAAGAAACTATTTTAAAATGATGAAATGATATATTTGATTCTTCAACAAATTTGTTGGCATATATATATAATGTTACAACAAATAAAAAAACACAAGAATTATACTAGTGTATACCATTTGTTTTTAATGTAAAAAGTTTTTTCAATTTTTTAATGTGTATATGTTAGTTTATGAGAAGATTTTAACAGATTAAAAGAATATGGTATTTCTATGTTAAATTAAAATTTCTTTGATGATAATAAAAATGTATAAGTTGCCTCCAGCATCCTATTTTAACACAACTAGTTTGTACAACTATAAACAAATGTTTTTGGTTAATGAGTACATTTTTTATTTCTTTTATTTTCACGTAATTGAATATTTCCTATTTTGAAATTGACGAAGTCCATTTCTTCCAATGTAAAAGCAACTGTTCAGATTTTCAACTATGATCTTGGAGTTTTTATAGTATAACTTAACGTACAAGATGATATTATTAAAAATTGATAAATGATTGCTGGCAGAATACTTTATATTCATCTTTTCGTCCTATTCTTTAATTTTAAACGAAATATGTATTTTAGAAATGTCATTGGACTATTACGATTACTTTTGGTACAACATTTTATTACATTGTTTTGGTTTTGCGTACTGGACATGCTATTATTGGAGAAATCGTGAGAGATGTTTAATAAATCATTCTCTTCATTTTTATACTTTTTATTGAAATTATTCTTTTTCAAACGAAGTAATGGAGTATAATTTCGCCCTTCCGAGATCCTGGGTTTAGTATTCATAGTTTGAAAAGATCGTTTATTGTTAGTTATTAAAGTATCCGTCTTACTAGGAGTGAATTTGAAATCTTCGTCACTCAATTTAGATACATGTGAATACGTTGAACGTGTACAATTATTTTTTTCATCTGAAATTAAATGATTTGAGTTTGCAGAAATGTGCGAATTAGTTTCAAAAATCGATGATCTTCTTATGATGTCAGCAAACTCATTACCAAAATTTTTCCCATAATATATATTTGTAGGTAGTCTCCTTTTATCTGCATTTGCTCCTTTGACAAGGATCTCATGAGTTTTCGTGCATACGCCGGTTTGTAATGCATAATGAGGAACATTTTGACCATTAGAGTTGTGTTTCTCGTCAAGCATTGACGCTTTATGAGATAATTGAGAATCAGTTTTAACATTTGATAAACTCTTGGAGTGTGGATAAATGTAAGTTTTAAATGTTGGTTGCTCCTGTTTTAATATGTGATAAGAATGCATACTATGATCTGTTCCTGCATTTGCATTCTTTGATGTATTTTCATATGATTGCCATAATTCGACATTTTGATTCACTTCAGTGCTTTTTTTACTAGCCGACTTCGATTTTTTTTTATCGTAATTATGTGATGTTTTTTCATCTGGTGCAAGATTATGATCACTCATAGTTTGAGTACTATACAGTTTACTCAATTTAAAAAATTTGGGTTCAAACGTTTTAATTTGGACTTGTGGATTCCCATGCACTGGGGGATTTTTTTTACTATTTCGTTGGGTTAGATCGTCCTTGCCATTTAGTGAAGAATTTTTCTTGTCTAATTCATCCGTTGAATTCTTTTTACTGGGCTTATTTTTCTTTGTGGTATCGCCAGGCAATTTTTTTGACTTCGATGCATCATTAATATTACTCGTTGAAAGTAATTTGTCTGATTTTACGTTTGTTGGCTCAACTTTTTTAGATTGTAATCGCCGTAAATCATCACCTTCAGATTTGTAATTTACTTCTTCTGGTTTTAATTTATTCTTTTTATCAAGTTCATAATTTTCATTTGATGTTTTAGTTACGTTATCTTTATGTATTGTATCTAATTTAATGTAATCATTCTCTTCAGCCTTTTCTTTACGCAAGATGCTGTTTTCCATAAACTTTGTATCATCGGAACGTATGTCAATACAATCTCGAAGGGTTGTGTCTGGATCTTTCCCATATGCACTCTTTTTCCCAAAATCTTTTTCTACATTAGTATCTTTTTTATGCAATACATTTGCAGATTCTTCTTTTAAAGGCTGCACATTATTTTTGGTATTCGGGTTTCCTTGCTTTAGATGAATCATATTTTGTGGCACCACTGGCATTGATGCATAATTTGGTGCATTTGTATCATAGGAATTTTCGCCACTTTTAACACCTTTATAGATTTCTGAAAGTGTTTCTGAATGTTTATCAGTACGGCCTGAACTGCTTGCAAAGTTTTTTAAAAAATTGGATGGCCGAAACATACTGGAAAATTTTCTCAAACTTCTTCGACTTGCATATTTTTCAGCTTCAGCAAACGTCAATTCATCTGGATTTCTTAATTCACTAGCAGTTCTTGGCAAAGTGCAATCCTTGTATAAATTTCTGTATATCAAATCATGTTGTCTGGCATCATAACTACTGTCTTCCGAATCTATACTTTGAAGAATGATAGGGCATGTGTTATTTAACAAGTAGTAACAGCGAATATGCTCTGACAAGAAATATATTGCACAAATAAAACTATTGGAAAAAAGGAATAATGAGTGATTTAATATTATGTAAAATTGAAATTGTTTTCCATATGTAAACATTGCATAATTAACAAATGTTCTGTGTGTAATGCCAAAGCCATGAAATACAAAAAATATTAGTGCATGCCAAAAAAACAATTTATGTAAACTAATATCAGCCACTTTTTTACACAAATTTTTGCAGTAATTCAAATATATTCCACAAAGCAAGATAGCAATCCAGCAGGAAAAATAAAACATATTTCCAAGATTACACAAAGTAGCTATCATAGACATTTCGTGTTTTAATTTGGGTAACTCAATAAGATTATTTCTTTTTTGGGCTATTACATTACTCCATTGGGTGCATAATTGAGATGGATAATCAATGATATGCATAGCACCTATTATTAAAGAAAGAAATAGTAATAATATGTTAACTAAATAAACAAATTTATGAGAAATCCATAGATAGATGTGTGGAAAACGTACTCGCAAAAACTGAAACATTAAGAATTCAAATGATAAATTGATACAGACTGATTCTACAGAAATGATTAGCATCAAAGAAAATTGAGATAAAATAGCTAGTTTATCCAAAGTATCCGCAGAATAGCTATTATAATATGGTAAATGTCGAAATGACAGGTCAAGTAATAATAATATATTCAAAATGAACATCGCATAAAATAATCCACCTAATGTAGTTTCAATTAAATGCGTGAAGTTTTTTGTTTTAAATATGTAATGTTTCCTTAATATAATAACAAGCCAAATGGATAGAATTCCTGTGCAAATAGCGAACAACCAATATAGAACATAAAAGGTTAACATAATTTGTTTATGTCCATGATAGTTATCTTTCGTACACTGTACATTTAATGGTCCGTAATAATACATTCCAAGCATAAAAATGTGTTGCAGTTCCAGAAAATAATTATGTCGTTTTAATCGTACATTATTTTTTAAACTATGTAATATTAGTTTTAATTTCGTCGATATCTCAGAATACTTTGATTTTTTAAAGAAAAATGAATCGTAGACATGAATATGAAAAAATCAATTTTATCGATTCATTGCTAACAACAAGAGCGTCTGCTATGTATTTTAGAGATGTCCCAAACCATAGATTACTACATTTTTATCTATATGGTTTAACTATCAGAATATTACTAGAAGCAATTCTGGTTCTAACATATAAAAGAAGGAAATGCTTCCATGTCTATTTATTAATGGTTAAAGAATAGATCTTATTTTGTCCGCTAATAAATTCGATTATATTTTACATTAATAAATGGTACAGTTTAACTCACGAATTCAAAATCAGTTGTTTTTAATACGCTAATTGAAATAAAATAATACAATATACAATACCATTGCCAATAATTTTTTTATTGCATTTTTCTCTTATTTTCATTAATATCACAGTTTATAAATACGTATATGTATACATAAAGGCTAAAGACTTCTTACATTCTTATATAATTTTAGTGTCATCCCATCTCACCTTATCGAACCCCACCTAATCCACCTCGCCTTATCCCACCTCGCCTTATCCCACCTCGTCTTTTCCAACCACGTCTTATCCTACATTGAGCCTTATCCCATCTCGCCTTATCCCCTTTGCGCCTTATCCCACCTCGTCTTTTCCAACCTCGCCTTATCCCACCTCGCCTTATCCCATCTCGTCTTTTCCAACCTCGCCTTATCCCACCTCGCCTTATCCCACCTCGCCTTATCCCATCTCGTCTTTTCCAACCTCGCCTTATCCCACCTCGTC
>JAYRBW010027316.1:0-12345 GCA_036023295.1 Invenusta paracnida
TCACTTTTTTTCAATCAGTCGTTTTCTCACGATATCAAGTCTTTTACTAAGAGTCTCTTTATTGTCTGCATATATTGTGCTACGTCATCTTGATAAATAAGGATGCCTTTTATATCCGACTGGATATTTTCCATTACACCCTGAAATATTGCTGATGAGTTCTTCATCCCCATCTGCAAGTGACTGACTTGATATAACCCCTTTGAGGTGTTTATAACAGAAATGTTCTTGGCTTCATCATCCAGCTCAATTTGAAAATAAGCAGAAGTTAGGTCGATTTTTGCGAATGTTTTTGCGTTTTTCATCTTAGAAAATATTGTTTTAATATTAGGTAATGGGTATGAATCGGATTTTATTTTGGCATTGACGTGGCATTTGTAATCTGCACACATTCGCAAGTCACCATTAGATTTCTTGACCCATACAACTGGCGATGCATTCTCATTGTGTTCAATAGGAGATATAACTCTTATCTTTTCTAATCTTGAAAGTTCCATATTTACTTTTTCTTCCAATGCTATAGGTACTGGTCTTGATCGACAAAATTCATCTTTCACATCTGCAACAAGTTCAATTTTGGCTTTTATACCTTTTATTGCTGGTAGTACTTGAGTCATATTAGTTTCTTTTGTTATCATGTTCATAGACTCATTTGGTATTATCAAGTCTCTTCCTAATAGACCAAATGATTTTGTGGTATTCATGACCATAATTGTAGCTGCCACATATTTATGTTTCAATAATATAGCACCTGTGAATTGTCCAATTGTTTTCATTATATAACCATTGTATGCTTCTAATTTTTTTAACATTTTTGGGTTTTTGGTTTTCCAATTTGTTCCCATAGATTTGTAGAAATTATAGATACACTAGCACCAGTGTCAGTTTGCATAGGTACTTTTGTACCATTTATTTCGATATTTTCCATTTGGTTTTCAATACAATGAACTTTGCTAACATAGCGCATATTTTTGGATGTGTAATCTGTATTTATATTTCTGTCCGTAGTATCATTATTAGTTTTGTTGACCGAATGAACAGGTTTCCACAACTGGCATACTTTTGCGAAGTCATTTTTTCTTGAACAAATTAAACATGTCTTACTATAAGCCGGGAATTGTTTCATTTTATGATTGAGACCACAGTATTTGCAATTTTTAATTTCCGAATATGAAGAATATTTGCAAGTATTCTGGGAATAATGTATTTCGTCGTCATTTCCTGGCTGTATACCTGATGTGCTGACGAATTGTTTCACCCTTTCCAATTTCTGAACAAAACATTGGATTTGCATTATGTTCATGTTGCTATTCATCATTTTGTCTAAGACTTTTTCCCTTGTATTGGAATTAGTGAGACCAGCAACGAAAGCTATCGTTATCATTTCTTTAGCTGGATCTGTACACTGTTTAAATGATTCAAATTCACAGTATTGTGCCTCATTTCTCAATCGTATTATATAGTTGGCTGCTGTCTCATTGGGATTTTGTTTAAGTTGATAAAATTTGGTTCTTTCGGTGATAACGATCCTGTTCTTAGGTTAAATGTATTGCTTTAATGCAGCTTCTATTTCTGTAAATTTTGTTTGTTCTATTTTTCTTGGAGCAATAATAAGTTGTGTTTTTTAAGTGTGTTTAGTCCACAACACGACATAAAATTGTCAGTGATATTTAAAGCTGTATCATCATCGGTTCATTTCTTTGTTCTACTCAATGCATTAAAAGCTGTAAGCCATGTTGCTGCCTTGTCTGCACTGCTCAAGTCCAGTTCACTGATTCTAACCTTTACATAATCGTTAAAATTATGTGTCCCAATTAATGATTTTAAAGTATAGATGATAGTGTTATATAGTTTGATGTAATTTAAGAATAATAAAATAAGAATAATTCTGCTGTGTACATTTTATAAAAATCAACACGATATTTTCAACGTTTATTGGCTATTGATATGTTTCTACATGGATACAAATTCCTTATACAAGCTTCATTACTTTTTATATCATTTATATATTAATTATGTTATTTTGTAGCAGGACTTACCTAGTTTTAAAAATCGTTAATTAATTAAAATTATATTACATACTAACCTATAATATATTATATGCGTAGCCCAAGTAATATAGGTTTATATCTGTATTATTATTTTTCCCATATACATGACAATTTATACGTTTATTCATGTATGTTATGTGAAAAGTTATATTGATTTATGCTACTGTTCGTCAGCATGATTCTAGATATTTGTTTGAGAGAATTGATTGATTTATTTGTGCGAATTTATATTGTGAGTCGAATTGATTTTTATCTATTTGGGAAAATTAAGATTTTGTGATATTTTTGGAGTTATAAATTCTGGTGTGATGTTTTGTAATTTGCCTGATTGTGTTTTTTTTTCGAATTTGATTTGAATTTGGATTTGAAATCTCCATGGATGAGAATAATAAGTTGTGAGAAAAGAAATTGGGGGATGATGGAATGAGTTGGTCGGGCCCCAACGATAGATGCAATTACAAGTATTCTGGAGAGATTAAATTGGAATCCTACATTTGGTGCGTATAAATTGTCATTAAATACTAACCAAATATTGAGGTAAATTGGGTAAAAAGATTAAAGCCTGATAGCTAATGAGTAATTTGTAATTGATAATTTTATAAATAATATACTATCCTAATAATTATATTAATTGTTTTCACTGCCTTATTATTGGTAAAGAAATTATTGTTAGATAATAGAGATTACTATTAATACATTGATAACATTATGATATAAGAAACCCAAAAAACAATTACTTACCTAGTATAATGACATTTACAACATTCAACAAACTAAATCTATGACTTTGTGGGAGGCGTTATACTGTAGGTATTTAGATTATTAAATTATCAACTGTTTTTAACAATAATACCTTCTAGTTCTATATTATATTAACAATATAGTATTATGATGTTAGACCAGGTATAATCTAATTAGAGATGTGATTAGTTATCATAGTTTGATACTTGATAAACAATTTTATAATACATTTAATATATGTAGTATGTATATTATATGACTATATGATTATAAATAGTTTTATTAGTCTATTATACCTAGTATATCTAAATGCTAAACAAAATTTTCAGAACTATTGCTATATGTTGGGCCAAAAAACTGTTGCACTTACGTGATACCTATAGAATAGACAGTTATTAATTGTTATTCTTTTAATAGAAATCAAAACCTATTTTAATAAGATGCATTTACGATAGTTTTTATAGCAAATACAGTTTAATAAACTTTTTTAAATATTTGAAGTAGAAACATTTTTTTACATTTTATATTGTATGCTTATTTTATAAATAACCAAAAATATATTAAACGTCAATGTTTGTTAAATACGACAATCTGCATGTTTCTGTTTTTGAGGAAAATATGTGTATAATTATATTATGTGAAAAGGCTCTTAATATTTTATTGTACATAATTTTCTTAGTTACACTATATTATAATTATGACTTAAACAAACTCTATGAAAACGCGTTGCAGCGTTAAAACTCTCTTTAGAAAAGGCGTTATGTAGCATTTTTCTTCAATATTTATTATTGAATTATATATTTATTATTCAATATATTTATTTTTATAATTCAAATTTTGTATCATTTCTATACATTCTTCACATATACATAGAACATTTAATAAAGGTTACATTTACGTTTATATTTTCATATTTGAATCTGGATAAGCTATATTGTGAGCTTGTGATAATGCCTTAACAAGTTTAGTCTAGTCTATATTCATTAAATTACAGGCTAGACGCAAATTGTTTCAATGTTAGTTTAATGTTCATTTATAACCGAAATATATACCTTAAAGTACATTGACATTTTATATTTTATCTAAGTGATACAGTATTTATAACTAGTTACTTGCTTAGATGTATATATAATTTTATATACAGATATACATTTCATTATAAATGTGTATATAATGCAAATATTTGGATATTTTTGCTTATACTCTTAATATTATCAATAGCTGTTAAATAAAGACTTCTGGTGCAAAATGTTTTTCCTTTTTTAATCCTTATATTCCAATTATGTACAGTACGATTATCTATATTACGATTTGTATGCGCACATTCCAATGAATTGTGATTATTAGACATAAAAAACAGTCAACTATAATTTCAAACAGAAATTGAAAAGTTTACATTCCCGATATATAGATTTCCTTGAAAAATCTAGAATGTAGGTATATTATGTTTTTCCAGTTATTTTTTTAAGATAACCTTGATAATAACTTTTGGAAGATAAATGCATTATAAATTATGTGTAAATTAAGATATGATTTTAGTACACATAAAAGTATTCCATGTACCTATACAAGTAAAAATGTATCATTAAAAATAAAAAATAGACAAACAATTTCCACCCAGTCTATCAAAACAGGTTAACATAATGTTTTTCAGTTTTAAGAAAAACAATAAAAATCAAAATCGGAACACAAAAATCAATACTGGAACAGTGATGTCACCTCAGTTTTTTTCAGATCTAAGATTACATACCTTTAGGTTCATATTTCTAAACATAGGCGAATATTTTGGAAATGCAGAACTTTCAATATTATAGTTATGTTCCTATGTTTCTGCTCCTAATTACATCCTAGACCAAAAAGAACTTCCCCGGTAATACATCTGCGTTCTTGGGACAACTTTAAAAGTATTACGAAATAAATGTTATCAGTTTTAATACTCATACTCATTATAAACATCAAAAACAAATCCGCCATATCTTGTCCACATCAATAACTAGTGTCGCACCGTGTAGTATCTCGATGTCCCGACACAATACAAAGTATTTATTTTAAGATATTCATACTAAATTATTTAGAATACAAAACTCAGCTAAAGCAGAATAATAGAATTTGATTAGAATAAAATTAATCGATTACTCAAATTCACACATTTTGTGTGTTTCACGTCCAGGAATTATAGTACTCCTTGTTTGAGTACTTTTAATTAATGTATGTTTAATGCATTGAATCAAATTTTAATTAGGTATGAACATTAATTTAACGTTATATTGAACTGATCTAATGCATTAATTTAAACTTTATTGTACTTCAATTCATTGTTTTCACACGTGAAAATATTAGGATGCATTCTTTGAATTGATTCAAAAATTAACAACATGTCGTTGACGAAGAATTAGAGATAGTGGTAGTGTATAGGGAATAAGAGAGTGTTGTTGACGAAGAATGGAGAGAGGGCGGCAGTGAATAAAAAATAAGGGAGTGTCGTTGATGAAGAATGGAGAGAGGACGCTAGTAAATAAGGGAGTGTCGTTGATGAAGAATGGAGAGAGGACGATGGTGAATAAAGAATAAGGGAGTGTCGTTGATGAAGAATGGAGAGAGGACGCTAGTAAATAAGGGAGTGTCGTTGATGAAGAATGGGGAGAGGACGATAGTGAAAAAGGAATAAGGGAGTGTCGTTGACGAAGAATGGTGAGAGAACAGTAGTGAATAAAGAATAAGGGAGTGTCATTGATGAAGAATGGTGAGAGGGCGGTATAAGTGAATAAAGAATAAGGGAGTGTCATTTACGAAGAAAGGAGAGAGGACGGTAGTGAATAAGGAATAAGGGAGTGTCGTTTACGAAGAATGGAGAGAGGACGGCAGTGTATATGGAATAAAGGAGTGTCGTTGACGAAGAATGGTGAGAGGGTGGCAGTGTATATGGAATAAGGGGGTGGCGTTTACGAAGAATGGAGAGAGGATGGTATTGAATAAGGCATAAGGGAGTGTCGTTGACGACTGGTAGAAAATAAAGAATAAGGGAGAGTCGTTGACGACGAATGGTGAGAGGATGGTGGTGAATAAGGAATAAGAGAGTGTCGTTTACGAAGAATTTAGAGAGGATGGTAGTGAATAAGGAATAAGGGAGTGTCGTTGACGAAGAATGGTGAGATGGTGGCAACGTATATGGAATAAGAAAGTTTTATTGACGAATAATGGTGAGAGGGCGGCAGTGTATATGGAATAAGAGAATGCCGTTGGCGACGAATGGTAAGAGGGCGGTAGAGAATAAGGAATAAGGGAGTTTCGTTTACGAAGAATGGAGAGAGGACGTTAGTGAATAAGGCATATAAGGGAGTGTCGTTGACGAAGAATGGTGAGAGGGCGGTAGTGAATAAGGAATAATGGAGTGTCGTTTACGAAAAATGGAGAGAGGTTGGCAGTGTATATGGAATAGGGGAGTGTCGTTGACGAGGAATGGAGATAGGACGGTAGTGAATAAAGAATAAGGGAGTGTCGTTGACGAAGAATGGAGTGAGGGCTGCAGTGTATAAGGAATAAGGGAGTATCGTTGACGAAGAATGGAGAGAGGTTGGCAGTGTATATGGAATAGGGGAGTGTCGTTGATGAAGAATGGTGAGAGGTTTGGCAGTGTATATGGAATAAGGGAGTGTCGTTGACGAAGAATGGTGATAGTGCGGTAGTGAATAAGGAGTAAGGGAGTATCGTTTATGAAGAATGGACAGAGAGTGGTAGGAGCATGGGAGTGTCGTTGACGTAGAATGGTGAGAGGGCTGCAGTGTATAAAGAATAAGGGAGTGTCGCTGACGAAGAATGGAGAGAGGACGGTAGTGAATAAGGAATAAGAGAGTATCGTTGACGAAGAATGGAGAGAGGTCGGTAGTGAATAAGGAATATGGGAGTGTCGTTAACGAAGAATGGTAAGAGGGTGGTAGTGAATATAGAATAAGGGAGTGTCGTTGACGAAGAATCAAGAGAGGACAGTAGTGAATAAAGAATAAGGGAGTGTCGTTGACGAAGAATTGTGAGAGGGCGGTAGTAAATAATAATAAGGGAGTGTCGTTTACGAAGAATGGAGAGAGGACGGTAGTGAATAAAGAATAAGGGAGTGTCGTTGACGAAGAATTGTGAAAGGGCGGTAGTAAATAAGGAATAAGGGAGTGTCGTTTACGAAGAATGGAGAGAGGGCGGTAGTAAATAAGGAATAAGGGAGTGTTGTTGACGAAGAATGGTGAGAGGTTGTCAGTGTAAATGTAATAAAGGAGTGTCGTTGACGAAGAATGAAGAGAGGACGTTAGTGAATAAGGAATAAGGGAGTGTCATTGATGAAGAATGGTGAGAGTGTGCGGCCGGCAATATATATATATGGAATAAGGAAAGTGTCTTTGATAAAAAATAGAGTGTGCGAAGAGGGGTTAAAATGATTCTGAAATTAAAAGCATTTCGTAGACAAAGAATAGAGAGAGGACGGTAGTGTATAGTGAATAAAAGAAATTCCGCTAACGAAAGTTGGAGAGGTGCAGCAGTGAATTAGAAATGATGCT
Source organism: Invenusta paracnida (assembly GCA_036023295.1). NCBI lineage: Eukaryota > Metazoa > Platyhelminthes > Proseriata > Coelogynoporidae > Invenusta > Invenusta paracnida. Next base: position 7,340 of record JAYRBW010027316.1, read on the forward strand.
TGTGTTTTTGGCAAAAGATTATTGAATGCGACAGTGAATAAAAAAGCGCTGGTGAGTATGTGCAAATTGGATATCTCACTCTTCTCCTTTTCATCTCTTTTCCCACATACTTTTTACATTTTTTGACCGATTTGACACCCCAACAATTAGAGTAATATATTTTAAAAATTCGAGTTGAATATTTTTTTAAACTCTTTGTTACGAAATAGATAAATGGGCTATTATTTTTAATTTAAATTGATAAGTAAGTGCATTGAATCAGTTTTAGAAGGAAACCTTTATAATTCTGAGCTATTTGATTTTCCTCAAAAAAAAATCTAGATGATACTAACAAAAAAATTTAATCCTGTGATTAACTTCAGAGGAAACATTGAGATATTAATTTTAAATTCATTTAAGTTTAAATTTTGCAGAATCGAAGAATTCAGTACTAATTACTAATTCTCCGAAAGTTTCTCTAAATCATAGTTTAATAAATGAAAAAATAACTATATTTGATGCTATATGTAGAATTGTTTCATATAAGTTATTATAAAATAGTAAAATTTAAGTTCACATTCAACGGTAAATTTACTAATTTATAATTTAAAATTTACAATTTTTAATTCTCTTACATACAAAAAGAAACAGGGAAAATGCAAATCTACTAGTAAAAACAAGTTGAGTCTATATTAGTCTACGGACGATAATATCAAATTGTATTAGAAAAACGTCAGTATTTTTTAAATTGTATACAATTGCTGAGCTAATTTTATTTAAAAAATGTTAACCTGCAAAATTTTAACAATTTCTGTCATAGCGCATAAGGTATTTAAAGTATTATTAATAATAAATATATTTTAAATTAAAATATTCTGTTTTGAATTACTGGGTACATTATACAATTGAGATATAGGTATACTATTGCATCATGAATAATACATTATTGAATTGTATATTAACAATTGAAGAATTTCAATAAAAGTTATATTTACGTTTGTTTAATAATTTATGCATTTTTATTGATCATCATTAAAATAAGTATCACAATGAATAAGGTATGCACGTTAAAATGTTCTAAAATGAAATCCAACTAAATATAACTTATAGCTTGAATAATATAATGTACATATATATCAATTACAATATTATTGTTGATATGTAAAGAAATCCAAAGAAAATAATTAATTCTGTATATTCTTAATGTAACTCCAGTTAAGTAAAAAAAATGTGGCTAAATTAGCCATCCAATACAAATATCGATGTAGTTAAATTTTAAATCAATTCAATGATTATTTATTATATAAATATTTACTTACCACAATATTTTATTTGTATTGTTCCACCCAATATATACTATTGAATTGTTTTACCAAATCAATAAAATTTTGTCTAGGTTTATGTTTTTAGAATATTTTTTATGAATCAAATAAATAGATATACTTCAGTAATTCCTATATAAAAAAAATTAAATCAGTATACGAATTAAGAAGAGGTTCAAAATATATTAGCAAAATATCTTATCATGTTGTATTTTCAATTGGAAAATGTAATATAACGAACGCTCTTACAATTTTAAAGGGTTACTCCAGAGCTAAATTACAAAATTGAGGTATTCTCAAATATATCATATTTACGGTAGCTTCAGCAGATGTATATAATAATAAAAAATGGGATTATTTTTATATTTAATATATTAAAACAAATTTAACGATAACAAAATTGTAGATGTTATCATTCACTTCTAACACAGTTAAAGTTGTACCATCATCACTGCTGCAATTTGTATGCATGATTGAGCATGGTGTAGATATCAAGTCCTAACTCCAACATGGAACATCGAAATCCGACCTTACTATAGCAAAACTTTTACCCTACAACTACTTTTCGAAATACAAAGAAGAAACGGATATCTACAGGCATTCCAATGGACCATGAGCCGTCTACATGGGCCTGTATGTGTTAGCCAAGACACAGAAGAGAAAAATCATTGATATGTTCCATGAGAATGGTCTCAGCATATCTTATTACAGAGTATTAGAAATCTCAGCCCAGTAAGGAGAAGCAGTTGTTGCACAGTATGTGCAAGATGGAGTAATCTGTCCCCCAGTCTTGAGAAATCAGTTGTTCACTATTGCAGCAGTGGACAACATACATAGATCATAATCCGACTACGACCACAGCTTAAACATCTTAAACATTTTCTTGAACTTTTCTTAAACATTTTAAACATGGTACTGAAAATGATGGCGACGAACTTGAGCCACTAAAACTACAGTCAGAAATGAAGGTTAGGAAAGTTCCAGAGCTTCCACAAGCATACACTAATATTCAACCAGCATACATTACGAACAACCCCAATCCTCCACCAGTAGCAAGGCAATCTTTACCAGCACCCAAGTTGATCTTGTCACATTTGAAAGAATAATATTTTTGGTTGGAAAAAGTCATCATTACTCAATGTGGCTGATGCAGTCAGCATCACATGGTCATCCCACCAAACAAAAAAGAGCCATCCATTTGAAGTGAGCATTTAAGCGATGATGCCGATGTGGCGAGATCAGGCTCACTCTGTTGTAACGATCAAGCATGCCATGGCGAAGGTACGTGATACAGTAGCTTTCCTAAACCCGGGGCAGACACCTCTCATTGCAACCATTATATGCTCTGGCGAAACAAATACAATGAAGTGACACGAATATGGAAAGGACAAGTTCGTGATCATGTTCGGTGGACTTCATGTAGAAAAGGCTGCGCTAAGATCGATAGAAATATTAATACGGGACAGTGGTTGGACCATGCTATTGTGAAAGGAGAAGAAACCTCACCTGGTACAGCAGAATCTTATCTGTCTGCATCCAGTGTCACCAGGACAAGACAAGCACACAAAACCACTGCATGTAGCTTTTACAAACTGATGAAGAATGCTTACCATGATTACCGCTCTGGAGAGTCTAGCATATCATATATTACCTTTGAAGATTGGTGTGAACAGCAGAAGAAAGAGAGTCCTCAGTTTCAGTTCTGGAATCTGGTGCTGGACATGAAGCTAACCATATTCACCCTGATCCGCTCACTCAGATAAGGAGACTTCAACTTGTACCGCGAAGCGCTTTCAGAACTGGTGTCTTACTTCATTGCGAATAACAATGTCAACTATGTGCAATGGATCCCAATTCACCTCAAAGATATGATATTATTTGAGCAACAACATGCAGATGTGGCCAGGGAAATTCACAAAGAAAATTTTGTCATACATAAGTCAAGAAGAGAATACTCTGCTATGGTGATCGATCAAGTACACGAACAAAATAATGTAATGATAAAAGGGGACGGAGGAGCACTTGGGTTAACAGAAGACCCGTCAGCTCTTCGCAGTTGGATGGTAGCTGAACCGAAGTTAATAGTCTAATAACTGGATACGAGGCTATGTCTGGTAAGAAAGATGCCATCCTCAGCAGCAAACACCCTGAGCAGACACTGAGTGCCCTGAAATCTTTCTTTGAAAAGATGAAATCACTCTCTGCAGTGATGCATGAGATGGGCAACCCATTTCAAGAAGAATCAGCCGATCTGCTCGTTTTAGAAACGAAGAACATTTCAGACACAACTCGAGTTGAAATGGTAACAACACATCACCGACGGAGCAAACAGCAGTTCCAATCATTCATAGAAAGGCTAAAGGATGAAGATGGAAGTCTTTCCTATAATCCAATCAAGAACTACATTGTTTCTTTCTTTAAACAAGAGCAGACTTATGGAATTTCCAATGAAAAAGTTCTGGAAGATGACTGTCTGTTATTCTTACTACTGTTCATCTCGTTCCAGGAAAGGCAGTGTGACTTGCAATAATTCTTTAAGCACGAGAATCGGTCATACCCTGGATCTCTCAGTGGCGGTGGCAAGTTTTATACGTGTCAGAAGTCACAGCTGGTTTAAATTCTTGAAGCGCTAGTTGAAATCCCAGATAGAGAACCAAAGAGAGATACTATCATCATTGATGTTTCAGCACTTACCAATGCCTTACATCCAGGTACTTCAAAGACATTTGATGATTATGCTAAAAAAGACATCATCCCAAAGGTTGAATTATATGGTGCCAGGCATGAATGAGTGGACGTTGTCTTTGATGTCTACATACAAGAATTCGACTCTGAAATCCCAAACGAGATCGAAAAGGGTGCAAGGAATCAGAAGAAGAGTGACAGAAAAGAGTGAGACACCAGGCACCTGGTAAAGCTTCCTTTGTGTCAACAGCAACAATACTGAGCTGTTTCACTTCCTTCCAGAAAAGATGTGTAAAGCAGAGACGACAAACACAGTCATCGTCAGTCACAAAAGGATAAAATGTCATTAGCAACATAAACAAATCTTTGGATGCTGTGTCACCATGTTCTCATGAAAAAGCTGACAGTAGAATATTTGTACACGCCAGGGATGCAACGACTGGTGGGAGCAAGTCTATTATTATCAAGGCTAATGACACAGACGTGCTAGTAATAGCAATATCTGCACTGCCATACTTACAGGAACTAGGTCTGGAGAAAATGTGGATTGCCTTTGGCCAAGGAACCAAGATGCGATGCCAGTCCAGGAAGTAGTTTCCGCAATTGGGGGGAAAGCTAGAGGGATTCCATACTTTCATGCATTCACTGGATGTGACGTCGTTTCTGCCTTCCATGGAAAAGGTAAGAAGTCTGCGTGACAGACTTGGAAAATATTCGATGATGTTTCCGAGACATTCACTTATCTCAGTCAGTATCCAACATTGATTCGTGATCTTGACTTGCAGAAGCTGGAGAGATTCGTTGCCCTCATGTAAGACAGATCAAGTGCAGCCACTGGTGTGGACGAAGCAAGGCTATTATCTCTTTGCCTACAAGCAAAGACCGTACAACTCAATTCTACCAACACAGGCAGCACTCAGAGAACATGCAAAGCGGGCGGCCTAATTCTTTCTTCACTTAGCAAACTGTCTAAACCGGTATTCATAATGAATTTCTAAGCAAAGAATTTTTACTCGCAAC
>JAYRBW010027327.1:0-12343 GCA_036023295.1 Invenusta paracnida
GGGGGCGGCGTTAGAAGTGGCCGGTGCTGTATATCATGTGTACATACTTATAAATGCTAATGGGGTTATCATTGGAAACTTCTCTTTATATTTTAATATTAGTGCATATAATTGCTTTGTCAATCTTGGTAAATATTAACAATTATAAAACACTAACTAATATTCCTAAATTTGTTGGATATTACTTTGGTTTTTCTTAATACTATACAAGCGTTTAAATTGTTCGAAATGTGTTAAAATCGTTAAATGTTGAATTACAAAATGCAACATTTAAGTATTACATAGACATAAAAATGAAGGCGATTTTTCGTCCGAGCCAAAAATATCGCCTTTATTTTCATATATATATATTGTATATTTTGACCCCTATAGGCCAAAGTTATTATCCGATAAAGTTGAAAATTGGTATAAATGTAGAGCAAGGTATGTAGATTATATATTTGGCTAGGGCGTATAATCTGTGCAGTAGTTTTTTGTAACTTTGGCTTCGGCAGAAAATTACGGTTTTGGCTCCGACGTAAAATCGCCTTAACCCCCAAAGGTTACCTCCTTAACTGAAATGACCATTATGGGTGACTTTGTAACTAAGTTATAATATCTTGTTCTTAGGATAGAGTTGTAAATACATAAAATTGTTATTTCAAATTTATAATACAATTCAATATTATTCACATAAAAATTAATTTTGGATTTTTATAACTAATACTTAACGTATTTAAAAAAAAAATTGAATTAGTCGTTTTTATTTATTATTTTGAAAGTTTATTTGAAAATTGCTAATTTTTGTAAATTTATGAAGTCATTATACAAGATATTTTTGTAAAAAATCAACAAACTATTTACTACAACTCTTATGATAAGATACAGCAAAGACATTCCAAATACTGGAAACTTACAAATCAACAGTATTTTAACATTTAAGTAAAATTCTAGTATAATCACTTGTCGGTATCATTTATCTGTAAAATAAAACGTCCGTTAACACTGATTTACGTTAATTTTTTATGTTACTCTACAAAATAGAAATATTACCGATGGTATCATCATTACTATTGGCTCAATTTATTCCGGGTTCGGTCAATTTTGAAGCTAAGTGAATAGATTTATTAAAACTAACATTTGTTAAAGTTTTAAATTAAGAATACAAATTATATACTCGGAATATTATTCGAAAATCTATTTAGAACGTATTAAACAGCATTTTTAAAACCGCATGCAAACATTTTTTTGCATTACACCACGAATAAATAGAAATGATTAACTAGAGAAGGGATTCAGCATTTTTAGAATTAATCAATAGCTAGCATTTTGCATTATAATCTCAACCAATATCAATTATCACTTAAATGATAGAATTTATGATACGACTGTATTTTCTGATCTTAGTAATGATCCAACTAATAATACACGCACACGTGTTAATATGGCAGGCATCGTTTCAAAAATACTATACAAGATTGGAACCGCTGTCACCACTCTGTTTGAAAGTGGATGGCATCTCAAAAACAACCATCATAAAAGCTACGTACCATTCTTCGTTTACGACCTACGAAGAAGGGAAATGTATTTCTCAAAAGAGGTGTTAACGCATCATCATAAAACTTTTTAGATGCATCTACTTATTATTATCTGTTATTTCAGAGAAACTTCTTTGTATTATTTTACAAGCATATGTAATTCTATGTGACTTTAGTGAAAATCTATTATATACCTATTTAATATTATATGTATATGGGCAAAACAGTTCTTATATATTTAACACATTTTTGTATTAATTTAAAAATATAAATATTTTCAAGAACATTTTTCAATTATTTATAGCAAAATAAGTAGAATAATCATAGTCAGTATTTTCTATTTAAATTTTGTCATTATCATAGAAAGGTATATACATATATGTATATCATAATAAATGTCCCTGTAGCACACACTAATACTTATATAAACCAAAAAAGGAGAAATCTAGTCTATAGAATTTATCGTATCATAATAAGAAAATCAGGGCTGATGATATACAGCATTTAAGTCTACTAGTTTTGGTTTATTTTTTTGATATTTTTTAAAACAAATGGTATACCAAACGCACCCGACTGAGCGAGAGAGCGCTGACAGGATCCTGGAATGAGGTCTCCCCACAATTAGGACAGAGGAAGTAGTGCTGCACAAATCGATAAAAGATACTCTGCAGAATACTCGCAAACGGTGTTACTCCTATTCCTGTGCTGATGAGTACTGCGTGCTCCGAATTGAAGATCTGACTCGAGGGGCTCCCATAGGGCCCGTGAACGTTGATCTCCAGAGAAGAGCTCTCACTACTCTGCCCGGAAGTGGGCGACGTCTCAACCACAACCTTTGAGGGTGCTACCGTATGATCGTCTCTGACAGCTGAAGAAGAAAGTTTGTTGCGCTGCTCAACGACGCGTCGAAAGCGCAATTCCCGGTCGACAAGGGAGCAATGAAGGAGGGTCTTGCGAGCTCGCTTCTGTACAGTGTCCAAACTGCTGGCCAACTTAAGAAGTTTGTTGGTCCAGTTGCCGACCGCACGGATGTGTAATGTGAAGGAGTCTGTTTGAGGAGAATGACAGTTTCCTAACTAAATATTCGGTTGCTGAGAAGATATTTGATGGACTATAATGGCTTCAAATATTATTATCTCACCAAGCGTTCACTAGGTGTCTATATTTTTATTAATTTTGATACTTTTATAAAACTAAATTTTATGAATATTATCGTTGATTGTTTGTTAATAAAATAGTATTTGACGGACACACGCGGATAGACCTTGTGTACATGTACATTTTAAACATATATTTCACAGACGCTGCAGATTACAAAAAACTATTTTATTTCTAGTGTAGCGACTTATTATTTTAACCTGTGCATAAGCTTCTGAAATTTAATAAACGGATATAATTTCCTCAAAATTCTTGACATTGTTTTATTAGACGTCATTTTTTTATCTTCCATATCAAAAGCTTATCTTTATCATGGAAAAAATCTAGAATAAAGAGATAAAAATTATTTCTATAAATTCTAACGAAAGCGCATATATGATATAACTTTTATATAATTATAACTCACTGATATAAGCATATCAAATGTTTTCTCTTATTAAAAAAATACCATTATGATATAGAATATATTGTAAAAAGTGTTATTTTCTTGGTTGTAATATTAATAATATAGTAGATATATTATGTGCATATTTATTAGTTCTGTTAACCTTACCACATTGTTCAGGCGCACTGCTGATGGTGAAAGGATGCCATTCATACTTGGCGATTTGCGGAATGTTGATGAATACATAGTCACCAGCCTTGAACCTCCAGCCACGTCGACGAGCAATTTCTAAACGTACAACCTTCAAAAAGGGGATAGTTTCAACATGAAACATTAAAGTTTATCATGTTATAAAATGTCACATAATCCCACATATATATAATAAAAAACATTAATACGTTCTTAATGCCATATAGAGGCACCTATGCTATTTTAACAGCTCTATCATTTTGGAGTTTTGATACTGTTGCTATTATATATTTAAGTAATCTATTTATCTACATATCTACACATTCTAACCAAAGAACAAAGAATTAATGATGTGAACTATATACTTTTATAAATACAATATTTACCTAAGAACTTTCTTAATATCAACCTATAACGATATAAACAGAAAAATAACTAGGTTTTTCAATTACTACAACATTTTTACAAATTTTTTAATTGAATAACAATAGATTATAATAGCAATAGATAATTTATACAATTATATTGCACTAAGCATAGAGTAATTCATAGGCACTAAGACAAGTGACATAACTTTCGAAGATGATTTGTGACTGCAGAGACTAGCGGGCTGACAAGTAATCTCATGATAATGGAAATAAAAGAAATGAGATTCGGCGAAATGATAGTAATCTAGTTAATTGAATACAAATATAAAAACTATATACATATTTTCACGAAAGAGTATATATCTTGTTGAAAGTTTAAGAGCATTCACTGAAAAAAAATTGGCATTCTATTATCCTATTCATCTAATAATTTAAAGTTGTCGATTGTTTTTGAAATAATAATCTACAAAGAGTCATGTAAACATCAATATAAATAAAAATATTGGAAGTAATTCGTTGCTATAATTACGAATATTAAAAATAATAAAATCATATTTGGATTATTGATGAACACTCGTATTATGTATGTATATACCTTTGATTGACACAGAGTCACACTTTTAATAATTGCCCGACCATGACGTGCATGATCAACGAATTGAAGTCTCAAAAACCGATCCATTGTATAGAGAATGCTTGGTCCAATGATCCACTTCCAGTAATTGGGTCCGTGAAGAATGAGAATCACTTCATAGATTACAAATAGAAAGTGAGTATAGTAGAAGACCTGAAATAAGAATTTTGTGCATTCAATTAAAATATTTGCACAAAAATTAAATATATATTTTTACAAGCTAATAGGCAGCTAATCTATTATTGCTGAACATATTTATGTATTTCTAATTCACATGAATAAATATTGAGCAATGTATTTTTTCTGCTAAACTTTACAGTGTATTTAGTGTACATAGTTAATGTTACCGTAATCAATATTCAATAAAAAGAAGGGGAAATACTATTATAAATAATAATTATAATTATAAATAATAAATATGTAGATATAAACTTAAATTTATTTCAACAATATTGAATAGGCAGATATCTAGTTAATTTATATTATTTTATTTCATAATTCATAGAGTAGAGTAGAACTCAAAATAATTGCATTATGATAATGATCATAATTTTTTGCCCAGAACTTATTTTAAATATCCAAAGATTTCAGTTGGAGATGTAGTTTACATCTGGATTTAGTTGAAGCTGGGAATAATTTGAACGTAAAACACGCTTAATTACAAAATATGTTCGCTGTATCAATAGCCAATTATATATACTTGAAATTAACGTTTCAATCTAGTACGAGCATGTAGGAAAGGGCCAATGAATGAACAGACCTCAAACATCCCACGACGACGAATGCAAGGCAGCGCAGTGAGGAAGATAATGAGGAAGCTGAGAAGAATGACCCAGCCTGTAATTGCAGCGCTGCCACGCACCCAACCAATTCCTGGTCGAGTTGTGAACAGATACTCCACAAGAGTGAAGTTCGCGTTCGACTCCAGTGATAGCACGGCTAAGGATCGGAGGAAGTAATCAGAAATTATACCTAGCAAAAACGTGCTACTATTGATCTCAAAATATATGCCAGACACTTGAATAATTTAAAATATCGACATTTTCAAAATAAGAAAATTTGTATTAATATATTTGTTAACTTAGTACTCTTTTTTATTTGCAAAGATGAACATTGAATTATTAATAATTATTAACTAGTATATGTATTGATTAATATTAAATAATAAAATATACTGAATAATAAATTATATTTGTTCACTTATTATTAATAAAATAATTCTTCCTATTTATTTTCTAATTTTTCTAATAAGTAATCAATTTTTGCTTAATATAGAAATATACAGAAAATGTAGCATACTAAAATTTCCGATATGTGCACCGGTGTGTATGAGACTAAATAGCACGATGAGATATCCGGTCCACTTGTGAAATAGAAGGACCTGGTCGATGGGCAGATAGACAGAAAGTCGAGTGCTCCGTAGAAATGTCAGAAAGTGCCGACAGACATAGATGATGATAAGTGAACTGTTTAAGTTCAGCATTTTTCCTGTCAAAGGAAAAAGCAATACGTCGTTATATACATTAAAAGGTTACATATATAGGTACATACGAATATTATTTGCACATGTAGAAATAGAATACCTAAATATAAAATACTTATCTCATTGTGTAAGAACATATATCTACAATAGTTTATTATTTCAAATAAATATTTATCCCATTAATACAAAAAATCGTACATTTAATAATAGAGACTATAAATAAACAATCTTAAACAAAACCTAAGAAAAATAAAGTGCCTTACCCGAATATACAAGATTACAGAAAGGAATTATACTAAATAGAAATTATTATTTACTGACAAATGAGTATTATTTCATTGTTAAATATATCATGTAAATTTAACCAATTTCATTTAACTTAATTCACATTTATTCATTTCAATTCACGAAATTATGACTGACAATATACCTAAAAATAGAAGAAGTGAGATAGAAGTGAGGCTGTTCATCAAGGCACTTTTAATTGGAGCTTTTTTCTACATTTTGAGCAGCAAAATTTCACTAAAAATTAGTTCATTAGATTAAATTTTGTATAATAGGAGTTGTATATACATCATTCCGAAGCTAAAACAAATATTTTGTTAATCCATTTATAGTCGTAATAATAATTAATCCATTATCCAATCAATTGATTGAAATTATTAATTCCATAGTAATGGTACCTTTACTTTGGCATAAATACTAACTTCTTATTGGATAGATATATATGTGAAGATATCTAATTTTCCAAAGTTCTTTTTTGTATGCTTACAATTATTTTGTGGCAACACTGACTTATAACAATATATATAAATCGATATTTTGCCTACCGCACATCCTGGCCGCGACCACATAAGCATTGCTTGTGTACCAGTAGTTGCTGCCAGCCTGTAGGGCAAGAACTAAATTGAGGGCAATGAGAAATGCCATCAAAAAAATTAGTGAAAGGTTGTTAAAGAAGTAGTTCGTCGCTTTCTGACCTAATCCATCGTTCCCCTTCACCTTATCCGACGAAGATGCTCCGACGTTTGTGAACAGATGACTCGCACTAAAAAAAGAAAGGGCGATAATTAGTGACTTTGAAGTAATCTGCTTCTTATCACTAAGTATTGCTATACTGAACAGTTATTTTATCATAGACAATTTCTTAAGATTAATATTTATTGTTTTTTAACATATACGGCAAGTTTAGATGAAAATTAAATGGCACAATTCGATAATAATGTATATCGAACAAATCTAAATAATTACAATTAGTGAAAAAATGACCATAAAAATCAATTAAATTTATATAGTGTGAAACTTGGTTTGTTGTCGTCCCAACATATCGAAATAAACATTATTGTTTGTGAAGGAGCATAGACTACTTTTTATAAAAGAGATATATAGGTTCAAAATTATTTTCTTAAAAATTGATTGAAGAAATTTTAAAGTGTTAAATTTTATGTTCAACGATAACTTTGAGATTGAAATATAATATATTTGATATGTATTTAAATGGAAACTTGCAGATGACTTTGAGTAAATCGCGAAGTAAAAATCGAAATATAAATGTATAATAATTATTTATTATTAATAATAAGTGTTTTGGAAATGCCTTAAACTATATCATATAAATGTATATAATAACATCCTCACCAAATCGACAAATTGCTCAAGATATCGGAATGCTGACTCAAACCATAACGGAATTGATCCAACGTAATTTCATCTGGAGGATTGGGATCATTCTCATCGATCACGTAAAGAAGTGATTTTGTCTTCCGCCGATTACTAGTCATCCTCGATTGTCCTGCACTGTCCTTGCTCCCTTCCGCTTCTGGAAGAATGGTTGCCCTTGTCAACTTCATGGCATTCCAGAGAAAGCTGGTGAGGGTATGGACGGTGTACTTGCTCAGAGAGATGCTACTGTCGGATAGACTACAGGAGAGAATCTCGTGCAGTTCCTCGCGAGAGATCGTCCCATTGCCTGTAGTACAAAAGGTGTATCCGTCTTATATATACCTATAGTACATAATACAGCATAATAGGATTTTATATGTACAGGCGAAGTCTGCAATTCGTGCCATTTTAAAAACTTGCTGCAAAAACCATCGTATTTCTGTGACTTTTGAATAAAATCTCATAAGTTCTTCGTTTTTGCTTAGTAATAGATTGACAAAAAATAGAATGCCAAAGATATAATGGCATTTCATACATAGTAAAGCATATATACTGCTATATGCACTATACAGCTCTGTTTCAAATATATCCTTGACCAAGACAGTGATTGGTATAATGTACGAGACAGAAACGTTAATAATCAATAAATCCAGATGAAAATGTATTAATGGTCACATATCCGTGATTCCTGATGGTAAATTAAAGAAAAAATTTAATAATTGTCTTCTGATATTAAACATATATTGATGGTGTACGAGGTTTCGCCCGTAGGCTTTATCAAGTACAAGTGCTAAAATATTAATTGTGTGTAGAAATATAAATATCAAGTAAGCAATGAAATGGATTATAGTAACTTACAGTTAGCCAAACAGATTTAATACAGAATATAGATTTGAGTTATAGCTAGCATGAAGAAAAAGTACATTATATGCATTAAATACATTTAATACCTTGTATAGTTAGTCTAAAGATATAGAGTACATTACATAACATTATGAAGTAGTACGGCAAAGTAGTACTAATATACACCCGTTCATAAGAGATCACGTATCTGCTCTCGCTATTTATTTAGACTCTATTGATTTTCTTTTGTTGGTTGCAGAGATCCTTTGATGTATACCTAATGCGTCAGTAGGTAGTATTGTAAAATTCAGTTGTATAATTATGTACATTGCGGAAATGATCTTTAACAGTTGATGGATAAGATCCCGATATATGTTTTTTGATCCGGGTTCCTGCTGTCCTGCATGTTTCCCCAATATATATCTGGTTACAGAGACGGCATTTAATCTCATAAATGACGTTTTTCTTGGGACACTGTTTTTTAGTGTTGAGTTTGCAGGTTTCACAGTCGGTTGGGCAATTAATGTGTTCTTTCAGGGGGTGAAAATTTTGTTTCAGAGGTTTTCCTGCGTCGAACCACAAGCGAATTATATCTTCTAATTTCGTTCTTTGTCAAAAACTACAATGTATGGCATTACTCCGCAGAACGAAATTAGAAGATACAATTCGCTTGTGGTTCGACGCAGGAAAACCTTTGAAACAAAATTTTTCATCCCTCATGAATTGCCTAATCGACTGAAACCTGAATGTTACTCAAGCTTTCAAGGGAATGATATTATATAAAAAACTATCTTAGCTTTTACGGTTAGTATATGTTTCAAAGAGCATAAATCTGATAGTTTGTACCTAGTGAGGCTTTTCAGAAATTTGTAGGTGCGTATATATATTATAATTTAGTTAAACCATATTATGAGGCTATTATTTTCAGTTGTTTGAATTATGTTGATCAATTTGATCAAGAAAACTTTAAAATCATAGAAATAATTATATATATATGTATATTAATAAAATCTTATACTACTATAAAGACTTCATTATGGAACATATTAAACAGTGCAAATTTAAGATACCCACCATCTAAATCGTAAATTTCGAAAAGGAATTTCAATTTGTCATTCGTATTTCCAAAAAGGACTTTCTTGAGAGATTCCATAAATTCTACCAAGGGGATGGAATATCGACCACCAGTTAGATTGTGAAAAATTCTTTCACACAAAAGATCCTGTCGTAAAAAGAAAATGAAACTCTAAATGATTTACGAAATTTAAGTTAAAATACTTGGATATACATATTATAGTACAAACAACAAAAACCATTTTATATAATTAAAATCTGTACGCTTATTCCTGTCATAAATTTATATAAGTAGTCAGGTCCCATTAAAAGATAAAATTGCATTTTGTGTAATATTGCAATGTTAATTGAAATAACACCAACAAACTACAATACTTAAAGATTATATTTTTACTATATTTTTATAAAAATATATAATATCTTTAGTCATTATATCATTTATTTGTCTTCGTGTAATTAAACCTATAGATTAAACGCCTTAATGAAGAAAATTTTGTATAATTGAAAATTACTTATGTATATATGAAAAATTTGCTCTTCCTTTGGTCTGGATAAATTTCTTATTTCCTTGTGCAATAGAGAATAACCTGAAATTTTCATATTTATACTTAAGTATATATAAATATGTTTAATCCTACTTAGGTATTTATTTATATTTCAATGGGAAAATATAGCCACACTGCCATAACTTATAAAATGATTTCAGATTAGTTCTAATGATAAAAAAATCATTAATATCGAAAATAGTTAAATACCTTTAGTTTATCTTTCTGTTGACGTCCTCCAACTTTAAGAAACTGTTCCAAATTCACCTCATTATCAGAAGCGGAAAGTTTCTTTAACATTCCATTTATCCAATGGTAACTGACTTCATCAGTTGTAACACTATAGAAAACATTTGACAAGATAAACTACTAAATGGTAATCTGATAAAATACAAATTGTGCAATGGTGACCATTTTAACATGCTTTTAAAATTGTCATATTTAGTCTTTTAAAAGTGTTTATATTCACTAAAATAACTTTTTGAATGTTAGAAATGTTATTTAACATCATGAATATTTAGAATTAATTTTAAAGAGTGTTCTAAAGAATATATTTTTAAAATCCATGGGTAAATAAGTAATTATAGAAAACTTACACTGAAATAGTTTCGATACTGTTAATGACATCTGTCACATATACTGAATTGTCATCGACATCTCTTTTGAATAAATTACAAAAATGTTGGCGAAACTGTAATATTAATGTTTAAATAGAAAAAAACATTATTGTTAGATTAGACTGATACAAAAAGATACTATTATTAATAATGTATATAAAAATGATGCAAATTTTAAATCTCCATATTAAGCTAAAATTCTTATTACATAATTTTTTTTACAAAGTTAATTTTCAACTAGTCAAAATTATCGATTTGTCTGAAAATATTTTATTTTTTATTAATTTTTTCTAACCATTGTATTTATAAGTAAATGTAATTGACCGGTAACCAGCCCATTACGATTCTACGAAGAAAACAAGCATTTAACCATGGTTAAAGATTAATTTTAAAGTAATGGTATTGTTTAGAGAGTAGGTAAATTGCATATTTTGATATTTCACAGAAATAACCGGTTGATAATCGAGTGATCATCAATAGTAATGAAATAATCGCTACTTTGAAATGGCCTATTATCTTGGTATTCGTTTTGATGTCTGGCATTATAAACCATGGATCAAATAAATAAATGTTATTTAAGTTGACTAAATCATTTAAAGGCCCTACCAGTTTTTGCTTCCATAGATTGAATATTATAAATAACAATAGTTTTAAAAACGGTGAAATATTGAATAGAAAACGACATTGCTATCGATAAATAATAGTTATTAAAAAGGTTAACAAGAATTAAAATAAAACGATGGAAATAAAAGAAAAGAGAAACATTCTGTAACGAATGGGACAAAAGGTTAAATATATATTTACAATATACCTTTTTATCTCGGAGTAGCTTTTTGAATTTGGGAATTGTCATATTTCGATTTCTTTTTGATGTGTACTCCTTCCAAACAGCGAAAATTTTGTCAACAGCACTCAAATCTCTTTCATTACTTTATAAAATTAAGAAATATATATTTTAGAAGACTGAAGTATATTATTTCCAATTTTTATCTAAAGTATATAATAAATAAATGTGTTTTGACACATTATATAGGTCAACACGAAAAAAAAATCGTTTTGTAAAATGTTTGAATGAAAAATGCTATCATATGTATCTATACTTGTTAATGTGATCACCCATGTTATTGGGAGCAAAATAAGAACACAATACCCATCGTTGCATAGTATGCAATTAAGGAATGTAAGTATAGTACACAAGAAGCGAGCAGTAGGTATGTTATTAGGTATTGCTGCAGTTATTTACTAAAGTTATTGTTGCAGTTGGAAATTGTGTCTAAAATTTGTATATATGTAAATGTATGCACACACTACTGACTGTATATATGGATATATATTTTATATACTAAAAAATATACTAGAAAAATAGAAAACGATTTTAAAAACGATTTGTTTTTCGTGATAACCTAATATAATCTTACACTTTCAATTTAATGAGACCACCTATCATTTCTTGCTTTGAGATCGTTCCATTTTTGTCAACGTCAAAGAGATCAAAAAAAAAATCGGCATTTTTCTATAAAGAATAAAATTTGCAAAAACAATCTATTATAATTTATTCATAAACCTACTCAGTTATATATGCACACATATATATATCTATACATATTAAGGATAACAAATAATAGTAATGTGCTCTTATAGGTTAATTTAGTTAATTTTAGTTAAATTTACAATAATATTTACAAAGTCTAAGTTCAATAAAATTCAGAAATACAAGTTATATCTTATTTATTTATATTATGTGCTCTATGCTGGTGGTTTTCCCCGATTTAGCACCTCTGATATTAATAGGCAAATTACGTTTTCGTTATTTGTGTATTTATATTTTTAGTGTACTACTTTGCAATCCGGTCGTTAGTAGTCATGAG